>JAODAL010000871.1:0-264889 GCA_025379985.1 Phyllomedusa bahiana
ACCCCGGCGTAATTGTGGGTGAAATTTCCCCTCCCGCAATTTTGGGTAATTTAAACCTGTGAACCGGCCCTTTGGGGCTATGCTGATTTGTTGGTTAGGGTTTGGGCCCAAACATTGCAATTATCTCTTTAAATTTAAAAAGATCCAAGGGGGTGGGGTGGGGTGTGTTTATTTAAAAAAAATAGTTTTTTCTGTTGTTTTTGTTGTTTTTGTTACTGTGTTAGCAATGGAGCATCTGACAGATGCCTCTCTTTTACTGTTGCCAGAGTTTGGTGTCAGCAAGCAGTATTTTTAAACATTTTTTAAGGCTGGGCAATTTAACCCCCGTTACTATTACCCCAGTTTTCCCCAAGGGCCCAGGCGTATGGGAAGAGGGTTAAAGTTTTGAAGGGGGGGCCATCTTAAAGTGTGATTTTTCTTCTTTGGGGAAACTACAAGCTGGTATTTATATGATGGGAAAAGGGGCCCTATCCCTTTTTAAAATTTTTTTTATTGGCTGTTTCCCGAGTAATTTTAAAAAAGCTAAAATTTTAAAAATTTTCCCCCCCAAGTTACTTTTTTCCCTTTGCTGCCCACTTTTGTCCCGATTGTGCAGGGTTGGGGTTTTTAATTTTAAGTTTAACAATTTTCCTGAAGCCGCCCCATTAAAACCCATTGGCTGTGATGCACCAAAGGGAAAGGGGGAGTGAGAAGAGAAAATTTAGTCGGGGGTCTGAAAAATTTTTTTTGTTTGGGATCTTGGTTGGTGATCCAACAGGAATTATTAGGCCACTAACTGTTTAATTTACAGTGTCTGCAAAGAAAAAAAAAAAAGTTAACTTTTTTCGAGGTTTTTATTTGGGGTTTGGGGGTGGAACTAAATTTTTTTTAAGGGTCTTGGGGAGGGGTTTGGTTAATTAAAGGGGGCCTTTATATCAGGTTTTTGATTTATTTTGTGTTGCTATTGATTGGGAATTTTTTTGGAGAAAAAGGGGCCAAAAATTTTCCGCAGCAAAAATCTGCAGTGGTCAAAAAAGAGGGGGATACCAAACAAAAGGGGAGAAGGGTCAAAAAATAGAGAAGCCCTACCCCTTTTTGCCGGTTTGGAAAAGGGGGTGCTGTTCCAAATTTTTTTCCCCCTGGGAAAAGTATGAATACTGCCCCGAAACAAAATATAAGGGCATTTTTTAGTGGAAATGAAGCAATATATTGAGTTGCACGCAATCATGTTAGCTAAAACTTTCACTCCAAGAAGGAGTTTTTTAAAAACCCCTCTGTGTACCCCAACCCTAGGGGCTAATGGGTGCAAATTTTTTTTGTTTTTGGGGTTTTCACCACGTTTGGCTAGGGTACACGAAGGGTTTTAAAAAAAATCAGAGAAAAAAACCCAAAACCCCCCCTAAAAACCCTAAAACGGTTTTTTGTCCAGTTCTTGGCAAAAACCAAGGAAAAAATGACTGGATTTAGTTTTTTGTCACTTTTTTGTCAAGCTTTTTGAACGTTTTTTAAATGGTTTTCAGTAATTTCTATGTACCCAAATTTAGCCATCCCCGCCTAAAAGTGGAGTTTAAAAAGTCATCCTTTTTAGGCCCCCAGTTGCCATTTGGTACTGCTCAGTCGTTTGCTTTGTCTGCTCCAGTGTGTCAAATTTTGCCAATTTTTTTAAAATGAGTTAATACCTTACAATTGCGACATCGGATTCCAGTAGCGATGAGGAACAGTGATGGGAAAGACAGCTTTTTTTGCTTTTTAAAAGTTCACCGACAGGGTATGCATTTTTTTAATGGGAGTGTTCAAATGTTTTGGTTGTCATCGGGTAAAAAGGGTATCTAAAGCTCACTTTTGCATTTTTTTTATCATGTAGTGATATTTTTTGTTGCAATAAGTTAGTGCAGGTATCTTGCGTTGGTGTAGTTGCAGGTATTTTGTCGCTAATAACTTTATGTCACTTGTGTACAGGGCGGGGGGAAAAGGTTTTTTAGGGGTTCCCCAATAAAGACCCGTGGTTTGCGAAGAGGACACTTTGGGGGAATTTGTATTCTGAATTGAAAAGGTTTAAAATGTTGTCTTTTATTTTTGGTAAAAAAGTATTCCCCCCTTTCCCACCCCCCCCCCCCCTGTGGTAAGTGGGGAGGTATATCGGTTCTCCCATTAGGATGGTAAGCATAAAGGTCCCCCGGGAAAGGTTTTTTTGGGGGGGTTGGTCTATGGGTTTCCTTTGATGGGTTTGGGGGTGGTAAAAAAGCCCCCCCAGTGGGGGTTGGGGGGGGTTTTTTGTCCCCCCTTTTTGTTGGTGGGGCTTAAAAAATCCCTCCAGTATGTAGGTAAATAGGTCCTCTCAGTAGAATTGGGTACAGTGGTAAAAAATTAAGTATTTGAGAAAATTGGCTTTTTTTGAAATTTTTTACCTTTTGGAGATTTCTTTTAATTTTTTTTTTCATATTTTTTAAATTGATTTTTTAAAAAATTTAAATTTTTAAAAGATTTTTTTTTTTTTTAAAAATTTAAGTTTTGGTTTCACCTAAAAAACCCCAGAAGTTTTTTTTGTTTTTCATAACTGTTTTTTTTTTCTTTAAGGGGGGCCCCCCTCCCTTGCACTCATTACCTGTAAAAAATTGCACCTATTTGAATTTGTTTCCTGTTTTAAAAAAATTCCCTTTTTCCACCCCACTCAACCCAATTTCACACCCCAACTTTGGGCCAGTGTACCAAATATTTTTTTTCCCCCACGGTATATGGGTTTTCCACAAAAAGTAGTTGGTATTTTGGGCCCCCCCAAGTAGGTTGGGGGGTTCATAGGTGCCCCAGTTGGTTTGGTAGGCATTTTAGGTCCACCGTATTTTGGGGTAGGCAAAAAAGGTTTCCCCCCAGTGGGTTTGGGGTTGGGTTTTTTTGAAAACCGGGATGGGAAACCCGGGGTTTTCCTAAAAGGGCCCCCAGTAGGTTGGTCCCCCAATAGGTTGGGGCGCCGCACTATAAGCGTATTTAGTCGTAGCTTAATGCGCTTACATAAAGAATAGGCCCTTAGGTATGTTCTTTCTTTACAACTTACTTCTGCACAGGTGCATAGGATCCATGACGGGAAAGGGGAGTTTGGGGCCCCTCCCTCACCCTCTTTGCGGAAAATTGGGATTTCTATTTAGACTCGTGACAAAAAACCGTGAGGCCCCCCCCTCACTGATTTAAATTGTCATGACATCCTGGGCCCTTGCCCCCAAAACAGAGTGAAAGGAAGGGCCCCCTCTCCGGTCCTTTTTCATTTGGTTCCCGTGAACCCGTTTCGATGTAAGTTGTAAAGAAAGGGCCTAAGGGGGCCTGTTCTCCTGTTAAACACTTTTGCTTAAATATAAGGCCAGGCCCCTATTCCCAGGTGGGGCCCTTTTTCTCTTGTGGGGTCGGAGGGTTTTTTTTTTTTGTCCCTTTGTGGGGCCTCTTGCGGGGTCCTGAAAAGTGTGGGAACTCTTGCTGGGCCCACAGGTGTTTTTTTGTCCCCTTGCAAGGCCCTGAAAAGGTTGGAAACCCCTTGTGGGGCACCTTCGGGTGCTTTGTTTTGTTTGCCCCCGCCCCTCTTTGCAGGGCCCAGTGAGTTTTGGGCTTCTGGCCCCACCATAAAATTATGTGTGGGAAATTTTATGGTACATTTTTTAGTTTTGGGGATGGGCCTGAAAAGGTTTTTTGGGGGGGCTGGCACCCAAATACCTACTGGGGGGCCTAAAATTGCAGGGGATTCCTTTTTCCTAACCCACCTACTGGGGGGGGGGCTCTAAATACCCACCCGGGGGATTTAACTTACAACCAAAATGGGGGGACTTAAACCCTTTGGGGGGCTATTTACCCACCCACAAAGAGAATTAAAAACCCAAATTTTTGGCTAAAAAGGCTTAAAAATTTGAAAATACTTTACGAAGGGGCCCATAAAATTTTTAATACCATGGTGGCTAGGGGGCTAAATTTTTTTAAATTTTGGGGGGGGCTTTGGTTTTCGGTTTGTACCTAGGTGGGGATGGGGGGGGAAGGGAAGATGATGAAAGGTGGGTTAGGTGTTTTGTTGTGAATTCTAAAGGGAAAGAGTGGTGGTCGGAGAAGTCATCATGGGGTCTGGACCTAAACGACTTCAGGCAAGAGTCACCTGTGAATCACTAAAGTAACTGCCCTTGTGCACCTGTATTGCCACTAGGGGTTTGCATGGCAGTAATTTTGGGTTTTTGGGTGTAATGGTTTATATTCAGTGCGTAGGGGTGGTATTGTTCAATATTTTTATGGTGGAGATATGTGGTGGTGATGATTTGCCTTGTATATTGTTGGTTTTATTTTACGGTCTGGGTAAAGGTATGTCGTAAATTTTTAAATTGTTTTAGTCATTTTTATGGTATGATATGCTTGTATATTTTTGTTTTTGGTAATTTGTCTAGGTATAAATCATAGTTGGGGGACATGCGGTGACGTGGCGTTTTTTTTGGCCCTTGTGTAATAGGGCCATAAAAATATAGTAAAAATTAGTTGTACAATCCAAAAAGAAAAAAAATCCAAAAACAATGGGGCAATTTCTTTTTTTTTTTTTTTTCAGCCCAGGGAAACTTTTTTTTTCTGGGATTAAAATGGGGGGAGGGGGGGGGGGGGGGGGGAAAGGGCAAGGTTTGGTAAGGTACGGAGGGGCCCAGACGCTTCTGATGACAGCCCTGCTGGCAGTGCGGTTCTTACGGAATTTTTTCATCTCGACACCAGCCCACATTGATCACTTTATTAAAGAAATGGATTTCATGCTGGTCTGACGTAGTACAATAATAGTCTAAAGGGGAAGCCTGTAGAAAAATAAAAACATGATAAAAAGCAGAACAATACTAAAATTCATCCCCAGCACCCGTTGAAGGTTAGGTCTGCAGCTGATCTTCTAAAAGTGCAGGACTTAACCCCAGGGATGATCCTTGGGGTACGGCCAAAAGCCACAGCAAAAACTTCTTTGAGGGTCTTTGACCTCCCCCCAAAGGGGAATTTTGCCTGTAAGTTGTTCCCTCACCCCCCAAATTTTCGCCTCCTCCCTTGTTTTCCCAGCCAAAAGCTAAAACAAAATACAACCCCATTCCTATTAGCTTTCTTCCAGAGCTGTTACACAGTTGAGTGAGGTGAGGGCATGGCTTATTGAAGGGGAGTGTCTTGTTACAAATGGGTGTGGTTTATGCAAATTTGCTTGTCTCACCTCATAATTTCCCTGAAGGTCATTTTCAAAAGTTTGCAATCGGGGCCTTTCTTTGGGGGCACTTCGGGCAGGAGATTTTTGTCCACCCCGAAAGTCCTTAATTGCTTCATGCCAACCATTCCCTTGCCACGGTGCTTTTTGGCTGTTTTCCGAATTACTGCAGCTGCTGTACACACAGCTTGTGCTCCCACTTCTTCCACTTACTCAGACAACACTGCTCCTCAGACTTGTATACTAGTGCCAGACTTCTGCACATGCTTAGCTCTTTGCCCACCAGCCATATCTGAGACACAGGTCTTCCGGCACCATGTACTGTCTTGGATGTGGAATAACTCTGTTGGCACCATACCGCTTTCAATTCATATAATATAATTAGAGATGGGGATTTTTTTAAAAATCGAAATCGCGTTTAAAAAAAAAGCTAATTTCCCGGGCAGAGAGGGCCCTTTGGGTGCTTTGAAATTGTGTCTGCTTAAATATCAGGGGAGCTTGGCTTGGTCTTCATACAATGCGTGTTTTAATATGACAGCAATGACTGCCGCCCCTATTAGAATTGCTTAAAACCCTTTTAATTCCCTGGGGATTAAAGGGCAAAACTACCAAAAAAACTGAAGTGGGAACCAGTGCAAGGTAACGATCGCCAGCTAAAAAAAAAAACGAGCTGAGGGCTAAGATCCCGATAGCGTTTAAAAGAAACAGAAGTATTTTTACCGGGCCGCCCAAAAATGGTAAGGGGACGTCACGCAGGATAAACCCCGCGAGGGCCCCATCCGGTTTTATTTAGGCCATGTGTTACCACCCCCTAGGTCATACACTTTCTCGCAGATGACATCTCAACCCCACCCCAAAAGGGCGGGGGTTTGTCACACAAAACCCCTAGTTGGCATGGCCCTTGGGAGGGGGTGGGGGGCCCTCTCCCCTGCCCTCAACCCAACCTTTGTCCTTTTTCCATTTTCCCACACCCAGAGAACTACAAAAGGTGCTGTGGCCTCTGGCCACTATAAGTGAGGCCCAAAATTTTTGAGGACAGGGGGGCACAAAGGGGGGGGGAAAAGACACCCCGTTTGTTTTTCTTGAAAAAAATTTGGGAAAATTTTGTGTTGGGGAGAGTTGCAAGGGGGGATTAGGGTTGTGAGGGGGTCAGGCTTTGTACAGCGACCCCGTGGGGGGCCCGGGGGGGTAACAGGCAAAACAAATCGATGTAGCCATTCGTATTTGGGGAAAGGGGGTTTGAATAAGCAAGGCGGGGCCCAAAGGAAATTTGGTTTGCCCTATTTTAAAAAAGGCAAAAAAGGGCCCCCCCAAAAGGGAAAAAATTCAACCCATTTTCCCTTCCCCCTTTTTCCCCCCTTTTCCCCTGGGATGAAGTGGCCCCCTACGCGGTCGCCTACCCTGGGACTTCCCTTTTGCCCGGCCCGGGAAAGGAAATTCCGTTTTTTTTCATTAATTTTTTGGGAAAAGGGGGGGAAAGAAAAAGGGAAATTTTTGGATGCAAACAATCGAATCTTGGACATTTTGAGGTTAATGTCGGGTCCCCAAGAGGGAAAAAGTTGGATGTAAACAGATACGGGTTCGGGTTTTGAAAGCCATGTGATGCTATCAGCTGACCCGGGCCCCAACCCTTGTACAAGGTTCATCATAATCATTGGGAAAAGGGAAGCGGCAGTTTGGGCGGGGTCGGGAAAGTTTTTTGGAAAGCCGGGTATTGGGTTTGGGGGCCCGGGAGTCGCGGGGCGGCAGCGGCCCGGGTTGGGAGCCAAAGGCCCAGTTTTTAGAAAACCCATTTTGTAGGCCCCAAAAAGGGGGCTCACTGGGTCGCGGCGGTAACAGTAGTAACGTTGTGGGGAGCTTTGGGGAAAATTACCACTCGGCGGTGTGCAAGTTTTTTGATGAGACACCAGAGGGGGGGGTTTTGGGAACATAACTATATGTAAAAATCTGTGGGAAGAAAAGTAAAGCTGACCAGGGACCTAATTTTGGGCCCACGGCCCTGAAAAAAATTTTTATGCATTTTCCCACAATACGTTTTTTCAGTTTTGGGGTGGCCCTTCCTGCCCCAAACCCAGCGCAGCCCCCTTTTTGGCCCCCCAAAAATTTCAGGCAGTCAAGGCTTCACCACCTCTGCCGAAGACAACTCCCTGTCTATTACTTCATCTCCCGGGCCCCAGATATCCTGCTCCTCGGCAACATGGGGCCAGCAGTCGTTTAACCCAGAAAGATTGCCAAGGGACAGCAGTTGCGTTTAAAAACATTTCCCCCAAAAGGGAGAAGCTGAAACCTTTCTCCGTTTTTAAATTTGGGGGTTTCTGCAGTCCCTTCCCCTTTTTAAAAATGGGGGAAATTTGGACCCTTCAAAGAACTGGCCAGGAAACTTTGGGATTTACTTTGCCAATTTAACGACACGGGGGAAAGGTCCTCTTGGGCCACCGCAAATGGGGGTAGCGGCCACACCAGGGGGGGCGGGGGCTAAGTTTGTTTCCCCCCTTTTTTTACCAAAAGCTTAAAGCAAGGCAGGGAAAGGGCTTTTCTGCGGCGGGGGTTTCCCGCCAGGTCAAACCCCGGGGCGACAAAACTTACGGGTGGCAAAAAGAGGCACAGTGGAAAGGGACCGAAAACGTAAGACGAAACTCGGGAGTCAAAGGGGCAGGTTATAAAAGGTCAAACAAAGGGGAAGGGGGGGTAGATTCGAGGTCAGGTAACTTAGCAGAAAGGGGCGGGGACACGGGGAGGGGCCCGGAACTAATTAACAGGGGGGAAAATTTATGAACCCGGAATAAAATTTTATTAACAAAGGGGGAAAAATTTTTGAACAGGGGGAAAATTGGAAAAAACAGGGAAAAAATATAAAAACAGGGGAAATTAAAAAGAACATGGGGGGGGAAATTGAAGAACAGGAATAAAAATATTAAAGGGTAAAATATTGAACAGGGGGAAAAATTTTATGAACAGGAAAAAAAAATATTAACAGGGGGGAAAAAAAAATGGGAAAGGGGGGAAATTGGGGTTTAACAGGAAAAAATATATTAAAACCCCCAAAAAGGGCCCAAACCCCGTTTTGGCCTTCCCACACACCCTATTTTTGAAATCTGGCATGTGTTCCCCTTTATGTGAGAATAACTTTTTGAAAAACTTTTAAACCTATCCATGTTTTCCCAAAATTTCTTTTTCCCTCGTGACACATTGTTTTTTAAGTTAGTAAAAAAATTTTTTAACCATACTTTTTAAAAGAAAAATTTAAAAACCCGTGATTTTGAAAGTTCAAAAAATTTCTGCTGCAAGACAAATAATTATTCACCACCAAAAAAAGTTTATAACTAGCATCTACCATATTTTTCCCCCCCTATAGGTTTGGCATCTTTTTTTAAAAATGCCCTTTTTTTTTATATCATTAGAGGGCATAAAAAATTAAAGTAGAAAATTTCCACTTTTTTCAAAAAAATTTAGAAATTTTACATTTTTTGGGGAACCTTTCCATTTTCTGACGTGGTTTTAAGGGGCCTGTATTTTAGATCCCCCCCCATAAATAAATCCTTCTAAGAAAATAGCCCCCCTTAAAGTTTTTTAACAACAGTTTTTAAAGGAAGTTTGTTAACCCTTTTTGGGGTTTTTTCACAAAAAATTTTAAAGCAAAGTGGAGGTAAAAAATTTCCCAAATTTTCACTATTTTTGAAAAATTTTTAAAAATTTTTATCCATTATTCACTGGAAACAGAAAAATGTACTGGGGAAAATTTGCAATGTAATATCTTTTCCCCCAGGTCTTTTCTTTTTAGAAATATCACATATGGGGCCATGGGTGCACTATTTGGTTCAACCATAACCCCAAATAGGAGGAGCACCTACGGGACTTTTTGGGGGTCCATTTTCAATGAAATTTTTTATTTAGGGCGCCATTTCGGGGTTTGAGGGGCCCCCTACGGTGCAAAAACTTAAAAACCCCCCCAAAAAGACCCAATTTTTTGGAAAAAAACCCCCCTTAAGGAATAATAAAAGTGTGTAGTGAGTAAATCCCCCCACGGGTGATTCCAACAAATTTTTTTTTAGCTTTGGGGGCGGGGGAAAATTTAAAAAAATTTTTTTCCAATAATCTGAAAATTTAGTTTAAAAATTTTCATATTTACTGGGAAAAACCTGGAAAAAAAACCCCAAATTTTTTTGGGTTAAGGGCAATTTTTTCCCAAAGTTCGGCAAAACCCCCCAAGGAGGGTGTAAACTGCTTTTTTGGGTGCATGGCAGGGGTACAAGGGGAGGGAGCGCAAATTTGGTTTTTGGAACGCAAAATTTTTGGGGGGGCCATTTCGCATTTTGCAAAGCCCCCAAAGTACAGAACAGGTAAAATCTCCCAAAAAGTCCCCCCAAATTTTAAATTCAAACCCCTCGGGATCTCATCTGGGGGTTGTTTTGTGCTTTTTTGGGCAGGGCAGGGTTCCATCTTTTTTTTAAGCTTTGGGCAATGAAAAGGGGGGGTGGGGGGGGAGGAAACCGCATTTTCCCCCATATTTTTTTGGGATTCAATTTTACAGCTTTTCCCCGGGTGCAGGTAAAGGGATTGATAACTTTAAAATATGGGTTGGGTTACAATTGCAATATTATAAATTTTATTTATTTTTTTTTTTATCTTTTTTTTTATTTTTTTCACAATAAAAATGGTCTAAAAAAATTTGGGCGTTTTTATTTTTCCCCTTTTCTGACTGTCCATAACTTTTATTTTTTGCTGTTTTGGCAGGCCTTTTTTTTTTGGGGTGAATTGATGCATTTTTGGGTCCCATTATGGGGTGGGATACAACATTTTGTTTTACTTTTTATTAAATGGTTTTTTTGAGGGATTTCGAAAAAATACAGCAATCCTGGTAGTGTTTTTTATTTTTTATTTTTTTAGCGGTCACTCTGCGCTAATTTAAAGACATTTCTAAACCCTTTTCTCAGCCCGGTCATAAGGGTTACAGCAATACCCAATTTGGAATTTTTTTTTTATTATTTTAAAAGCTTTTTTAAAAATAAAAAAAACTTTTATTCAAACAGGAAAAACACATTTTTGCTTCCATGTCTGAGAGGGCCCTAACCCTTTTTAATTTTTTTTGTGTATGGAGCTTTTTACAGGCTTTTTTTTTTTGAAAAAATGAAATTTACGTTTTTTTGGTATCAATTTTTTTTGGGGAAAAAGGTTTCCCGATCTTTTTAAAAAACCGTTTTTGGAAAGGGAGAATGAAGAAAATACTGCCCAAACCTATTTTGTTTTTTTTTTTTTTTATTTTTAACAGCGCTTACTGTGCAGTAAATGTAATAAGTTTTGCTTTTTCACAATTCGGGATACCCAAATTTTAAAATCTTTTTTAAAATTTTAAAAAAAAACCCAAAAAAATTTTTTTTTTTAAAAAATAAATGCATTGCTAACTTTAAAAAGCCCCAAAAATTTTTTATTTTTCCAAAATACAATCTGTGTTTAAAATTTCTTTTTTTAGGGAAGGGTAACCCCCCGTTTTTTAAAAAATTGGGTACCCAAAAATTTGGGCGTTTTATTTGGGGGTTTTTTTGAATTTAACCTTTTTTTATTCCATTTTAATTGTGCTGCGGGGTGAAAAAAAAATCTTAATTTTTGTTGATTTTTTTTTTTTCTTTTTTTTTTACGGGTGGCCCCCGTAAAGGGTAAAAACTCAGGATTTTTAAGGGGTTTTAAGGAGAGGCCCCCCCCCCCCCCCCAAACCAGCGGAAAAACCAAAAAATTTTGGGGACCCTTTAAAATTTTAAATTTAGTTTTTTTTTTGGGGGGCCGATTTTTGGCCCTTTGTGGTTAAAAAAAAGGGAAAAAGGGCGGTGTATGTTCTTTTAATTTTTTTAAATTTTTTTCGTTTTTTTGTTTTTTACCTTGTTTTTCCCTCTTTTTTTTTAATTTTTTTTACCTTTTTTTTCACATTTTTTTTTTAACTATTCTCCCCATTAAAGGATTTGAAATGAGAGAAACCCTTTAGTTCTATTCAATTAGGAATCCCCCAAAGCAACCCGCTTGGGTGCTGTGCCCCCGGGGTTCCCCCCATCAGTCCCCTTGCCGGGCCATACCCACAGGGGCCCCGGCCCGGCCTTGTGATTTCAAACAACACCCGTAAGGGATTCCCAAACTCCTCCCGCGTCTCTCCTTAGTTTTTTGCGAACTTTTGTTTGGGCCGATAATTAAGGGGGTTTAAAAAGGCATTACGTTCATACGTCTTTAAAGGCCCCTGAAGGGGGTTCCCCCCCTTAAACAAAAGGGGGGAAATTAAAATTGAACAGGGGGAATTAAATTTTAAAAGGGGGAAATTTTTAATTTAACAAAAGAAAGGCCCCCTAAACGAGTTTTAAAAATCCAAATGGAAAGGTAATTCCCCCCCCGGGCGAAAGAAATCACATTTCCAAAACTTGGGTTTTTTCTTTCTTAAACCCAAACCCGCAAACATTTAAAAAAGGGGGAAAAAAACTTTGTATTTCACTTTCCCCCGCCCGTTTCCCCTTTCCCCTGCCAAGCCAACCCCCCTTCCCCTTTAAAAAGCAGCCCCGGCCCAAACCCACCTTCCCCCAACCTTGAAAAATTGACATTTCCCCAAAAGGTTTGGGAAATTTCCCCCTTTCCATAGGTTTGGGAAAGCTATTAACCCGAAAAGCTATTAAATTTGGGTTTTTTGATGAAACCAAACAAACAGGATTAAAGCCCCTGTGTAATTTCAAATTTTCGGCCAGTGGCCCGCTCATGGGGTGACCCTGCCCCAGGCCCTTTCATGCCGGGCCACTTTTTTTGGGCCCCGTCCCAAGGGGGAAATACGGGGTGAAAAATGTCATTCCCCCCCCTTATGTTATAGGAAAGAAGGAATTTTCAGAACTGGTGAGCATCCCCAGCATTTAAAACAAGGCGTGCCACAAAAAAAAGAAAATTTTAATTTTAAAAGGGGCCCAAAATTATTTTTTTTTAAAATTAAAAAATTTTTTAATTTTTTAGGAGATAATATTTTCCAGTCCTGAAATTTTTTTTTCCTTTAGTTCTGGTGAAATTTTTATTATTAAAATCCCTTTTTGAAATGTACCACTTTGTTTTTTAAAATTTTTGTACTAAATTTTAAAATGTGGAATTCAAAATGTAGGGCAAGACCCCCTTTAAAACTATCAAGAAAAATTAATTAATCCCCCGGGTTTCAATTTTTTAGAAATAAAAAAAATGTGGAGAAGCCAACCCGGGGGTTGAACCGTTTTCTAGTTTTCAATTGAGGGGGGGGGAGGATGGTGGGAACCAGATTGCCCCGAAGTTGGGGTAAATTTGAGAAAATTTTCTGGGTCTTTAATCTTCATACCAAATTTCACCTTATGGGCTAAATGAAGTACGGATTCCATTGGGGAAATTTAGTGATTTATTTGGGGGTTTTTAACCCTTGAGGACTTTTGAAGTGACCTATAATAGCACCCCAAAAAGGCTTAAATTTTTAAACCCCTTTGGAAAATTAAATTTTTTTCAAAAGAAATAGCAGCAAAAAATTTTTTAATGTATGTGGGTGTTAAAATTTCCGTGTAATTTTTTTGACTACAAAAGCGAAAAATGGCTTACCGTTTTTTTTTGAGTATAACCGAAATTTTTTTTAGGCCAAAAAATGAGCTGAAAAACCTACCCCCGGCTTTTTTACCGAGTTTAAATGTCGGCGCTCCCCGGGCGCTGCGATTTCCTGAGTCTGACAGGGAAGGGTTCCAAATTATATGGGGGCTTCCCCCAGGGGGCGCATATTTGGGTGAATGCCGGTTTTACGCACGTGTCCCCCGGGGTGCGCTGGCCCCGGGAAAAAGTTCCCCCGGATCCCCTTTACCTACCAGCACTTCCCCTCCCGGGGCGCATTTTTTTGAAGGGATACCACTGCGGGGCCCGAGCGGGGCGCTCCGTGCCCGCAGTGGACTCCGGGGGGTCTGCGGCCCGCCCGCGTTTTTGGAAAAGGGAGGGGTGTCCACGCTGCGTGCGCGGCCTGATGACGTCCCCCCCTGGCCCCCCTGTCGAGAAGATGGGAGGAACGCGCGGGGGGCCCGGAAACAGCGAGGAGGCGGAGTGGGCGGGGGACCCGGAAACAGCGGGGGGGCCAGGTTTTTTAAAAAAAATTTTTTTCTTTTTTTGTTTTTTAAAATGCCTTACCCGCCCCATACCCCTTTACCGCCTTCAGCTGCCAAAAATGCCTACAGCTGCCTATACCTGCCTACAGGGTGGCCCAAACCCGGGCCCAAGCTGGGGGCCCCATAAAACCCGCCTACAGGCCCCCTATCCCCGCCCCCCAAACTGCCTTTAACCCCCTACAGCTGCCTATACCCCTACAGCCGGCCCTAACCTGCCCCAAACCGGCCCCAAACCCGCCTACAGCTGACCCTATTTCCTGCCTACAGCTGCCCATTTCCCTCCTAAAGGGCCCGGGCCCCATACCCCGCCTAAGGGCCGGGCCCTTTCCTGCCTTTTTGGGCCGGGCCCCATTCCTGCCAAAACTGGCCCTTTAATGGGCCCAAAACGTCCCCTTTTCCTGCCTAACCCGTGGGCCCCATACCGCCTACAGCCGGGCCCCATACCCCCCCTTTCCCGCTTTCCTTTACCCGCCTTTTTCTGCCCACCCCGGCCCTTTTCCTCCTACGCCGGCCCTATTTCCTGCCTACAGCCGGCCCTAAACCTTTCCCACAGCCGGCCCCCATTTTTTCCTTTCCTTTCAAACCTGCCCTATAACCCGCCCCACAGCCCCCTTTAACCCGCCTATAAACTGCTTTTTTATACCTGCCTAAAAGCTGCCTTTTTACCTGCCTCAGCCCGGGCCCCACACCCGCCTACAGCCGGCCCTATTTCCTGCCTACAGATGCCTATACCCGCCATACAGAGGCCCAAATAAACCCGCCCACCCGCTGGCCCTTTCCTGCCCACAGCTGCCCATAACCCGCCCACAGCTGGCCCTATACCCCGCCTAAAAACTTGGGCCCCATTTCCTGGGCCCCAACTTGCCCTTTTACCTGCCTCAGCTGCCTATTCCTGCCAAAAGCTGGGCCCCATAACCCCGCCCACAAGCTGGCCCTATACCTGCCTTCAGTGGCCCTTTACCTTTTCTACGCCCCCCTACCAAACCGGGCCCACCCCTGGCCCTATACCCGCCCCCCAGATTTCCCCATACCCGCCTACGCCGGCCCCAATTTCCCGCCTACAGGGTGGCCCTTTTCCGGCCCCCCCAATTGGGCCCTTTTCCTGCCCTTCCTGGCCCCCAAAACCTGCCCCACAGCTGGGCCCCCCCATTCCCCGCCTGCACTGGGCCCCAACCCGGCCCCCAGCCGGGGCCCAAACTGCCTACAGCCGGGGGCCTTTTCCGGCCCATACCTGCCTACAGCTTGGGCCCCAACCCCTTTCAGGCCCGCCCTTTTACCTGCCTTTTTGGGGGGATATACCTTGGGCCCATTACCGGGCCCATGGGGCCAAAAAACCTGCCCCTTTTTCCTGCGTTTGGGGCCAAAAAAACCCCCTATAATCTGCTTATTGGGGGGGCATATAAATCCTTTTTTTAAATGCCTATGGGGGGCCCTAACCCCTATACCCCCGCTTTTTGGGCCCCTTTATCCCCCTATAATTGCCTTTTGGGGGGAAAATTAAAAGCCTATGTAATTTTAAATTTGGGAAACCTTTTTATTTTTTTTAAAATTTTTTCCCGTAGCCCCTGCTTTTCAACCCCAGGGTTTTAATCAGTCAATAATTTTCCCTTTTTTTGGGGGAAAAGTAGGTTTCCCTCGGCTTATCTCGGGGTCGGCTTATACTGAGTATATATGGTAATTAACCTTCGGGATATAAATTATGTATAAGGGAAAAATTTTTTTTTTTTTGGGGTTGAAAAACAAATTTTTTTTATGCTACCAAAAGCACAAACACGCTTAATAACCTTTTTGGGTAAAATTTTTGTACAGGAAAAATTTTGCCTTTGGCGTTGAAAAAAATCGTTTTTTTTCTGACTACAATAGCAAAACCAGTTAAATTAACAATAAAGGGTATTAAATTTTCACAAAAGAAATTGACAGCAAAAAAATTTAAAAATGGTTTGTGGAATTTTTAAAAACGCTGTTTTTTTTACTGAATTTCAAAAACAAAAAAGGCTTAGGGCAAACCCCCTTTGGGTATTTTTAATTTGCTCCCGAACGGGGCCAGATTGCATTAAAAAGTACAGTATAGGGAGCACAAAAGGGCCCCACCAAGGGACTTCAATTCCAATACCCCACAAAAATCAAAAAATTTGAAGAAAAGAAGCTTTTCCCCGAGAAAAGCGTGACACCCCCCAAAAATCGCCCGTATAAAAAGTAATTTCTTTTGGGGTGAGATCTCAGCTACTGGAGCTGCAGGCAACTTTCAACACGCAAAGAAGAGGAGCCCTGAACTACCCCGTTTGCGTTTCCCGGTTTTATATAGTGCGGTTTTCTCCAGGGAAATTCCCCCCCGGGCTCCCGTTGGCTTCAAACTTTTGCACAAAATTTATTGATGATGTTTCCCTTTCCCTTCCCCCCAAGTTCTTTTTTTTTTACCTTTTAAAGCCCTATGCTTGCGGGGCCCTTTTATCAATTAAAAAAAACGCTTTGTTTCCCCCTAATTCTCCAAAAATTTGACTTTGTTTTAGAATCGAATTTTAAATGAAATTCTAAAAAGTCCAAATTCGTTTTGAAACTTTCGCCCATTTTCTAGGGTATAATACTTGGGTTTTATTATATTATATTAAAAATTAAAAATAAAATTTTATGCTTTGGGAACACTGTATGGAAAATTTGGGGAAAAAGCCTTTTTTTGGGGATTTTATGTTTACATTTTCTCCCCCATTGTACGGGTTTAAAAATCTTTTAAAGCAAGTTTTTATATTTATTTTGGGGCCCCCCATGGCAATAATCGCATGTCCTGCTCTCGACCCCTGATAAAGTTGCAGCCACTGCAGGCAAAATGTAATATTACATGGCCACATTCAAATGAATAACCTTTTTTATATTACTGCCCATCAGATATGGAGCTGCTGGTTTTAACGCCTCTTCTCTGGCTTAAAGGGGATGTAGCGTTTCTTTAGATCGGCTGATTCATACTGCTCTCAGCTTCTCAACTCTAGAAATGCAGGGGTGTTTCTTCCCCTCCCAGCTGGGTGACATCATCTCCCCTTCACTGTTCATGCTGGCTCCCGAGACTCCCCCCACATCTCTGATCCACATGTCACTGTGTCTCTCCCTATCAGTCTTATTTTGTAAGAGCTGTATACATACCACAGGCTGCATTCAATCTAGTCTGAGCACTGATCTCTCCTTTCACAGCTGGAGATTTGTTACAGTTGGATCCGGCTTTCTATAAATGGCACAGATCTCCCTTCTATGCAGGAGAGGCAGGGATCGACACACAATTGTGCTGTTTCCTGGTTATAGAAGCCCTGCAGTGTTATTCGGTTTCTTCTGGCTGTGCAGAGTGAAAATGTGCTGGTCCCTTACTTTGAGTGAAAGGCAGGAATGCAAGCTCTTCAATACAGTCGACCGGGGTCGAACAGAATGTAAATGAGCTCTCAGCTAGGGAAATGCAAAGAGGAGGGATCTGACCAGGACCGGAGATCAGTGTAAACAGAAACAGAAGATAAGGAAAACTGTGAAAACAAGACAGCTTTGCTAATGACATCTAATTGCAAAGTTACTTGTTTTCACTGTCCCCTTATTCTGAAGACCATTTAATGAAATGATACAACCCCTTAAAAGGAACACTATCATCATATTTTTTTTTCACTTATTGACAAGAATTATCCAACAATATAGATTTTTTTAATAGCGTGGCTGTTTTTTTTTTTTTTTTATATATATAATTGTTTAAAGTTCCCCTGTGTATATGACTTCCTGGTTTGTCTCTGACTTCACCTTTGTGAGCTCTGATAGTACAGTGAAATGATTGCTAGATGGTCCTTCTTTTTGGTTGATTCTGGTCTGAGAAGTGTAAATATTATCAGCAATTACCGGGTGTGAAGTAACCCACTTCCCCTTCTGAGTGCAGAAATAGATTAGTAATCCAAAACTGAAAAATATCCAGCATCAGAAGTAGGAAAAATGTATGGGTAACATCAAAGTTTAATATTATCCATTAAAAAGAATACAGTCCCTGTTCTCCTGATAGGTTTCAAGGCAACTGGGGCTCACAGTGAGGAGACAGATCGCTAAATGCAGATTTAAAAAAAAGCATCTGGAGAAAGGAAAGGTCAAATAGTATCGAATCACATAGTAAAGAGCTGCATAGCCTATTATTTCTATGCACAAGTCAGTAAATCCAAGCATGTTAGAAAGAAAGAAAGACAAGTATACAATGACACGACACAAAAAATGTAATTAGATTTCAAGTATAAATTTAATATGTTACAATACAGGAATATAGTTTGAAAAAATGAAAACTATACAAAATGAAAGTTGAAACAATATATCCTCAAATATCAAATGATGCATGGGTGGTGCAAACATAGGTCAAGAGTGTTTATCGTTAGTGTTGAGCGAATAGTATCGACAAAGTTGAAATTGGCATAGTTTTTATGGTGATCGGATTTTTTAGATCACGCGATAATTAAGGTTAAAATCTGTGCATCATCTATTAATATCACGCCATTTTCGGCGCTTCCTGTCTTTTTTGGCGGCCAAAAAATCAGCTTACAGAATAGAGCAGGTGAGATGTGTGTGCGACGTCATGACTGGGATGTGTATGGTTGCGATTGGCTGGAAAAATCACATGCCCTCGTTTTTACATAGAACAGCCTTCCTGTTCATGACCCAGTGTCTGTCAGCGTCTCATAGCAGTGGAGTGCGCTCTGCCTGTGTCCAACCAGCTCAGCAAAATTATTCTATTTCTTCACAGAGAAAGCTCTACTGTTAGCTGTGATCCTTACAACTTAGATCAGAGATTTGAAGATTTTATGTAGTTAGGTAGAGAATTTTAAAGGAGCCTCTACCGCTGTAAAGTCACGGAGGGGGAGCGGGGGGGGGGGGGGGGGTTGTTCTGCGGGCGAACACAGACAAGCCTATAACAATAGTGGATATAGTTCCCCAAGACTTAGTGTAGACATTGCACTGCAATAGCTTTATTATTAACGTTTTTCTATTGAAATATTTCCTGGATATTGGGCAGCCTGAACTTATATTAGGATACACATCTTTTCTAGTAACTCAGGTTTCTTTGTTAGGTGCAAAACTCCACTTTTATTATCATATACATTTCAGATAGGTGTTCTTTTTCAAATTTTGCCATTCCAGCTTTGTTGAAAATTGGCCACCTTCAGTTAAATTAGAAACCAGCAATTTTTAGTCAACACATGTTTATAGGTGCCAAAAATACCTTTTATTATCCGAATACATTTCAGATAGTGTTTTTTCACTTTGCCGCAGGCCAGCTTTGTTGATAAAATCTACTTTGCAGTTAGATTTGAATTTCAGCAATTTTGTAGTCACCACAGGTGAATTGAAAGGTGCCAAAAATACCGTTTATTGTCCGAATACATTTCAGATACGTATTTTTTCACTTTTGGTCAGTCAAGCTTTGTTGATAGATCTATTTGCAGTTAAATTTGAATCCAGCAACTTTCTAGTCACCACAGGTTGATAGGTGCCAAAAATACCCTTTATAATCAGTATACATTTCAGATACGTGTTTTTTTCACTTTGGCGCAGGCCAGCTGTGTTGATAGAGCCACCATGCAGTTAAATTTGAATCCAGCAACTTTGTAGTCACCACAGGTGTACTGATAGGTGCCAAAAATACCTTTTAATATCCGTATACATTTCAGAGAGGTGTTTCTTTTACTTTTTGGTCAGTCAAGCTTTGTTGATTGATCTACTTTGCAGTTAATTTGAAAAACAGCAATTTAGTAGTCACCACAGGTGAATTGATAGGTGCCAAAAATACCTTAAATTTTCACGTATACATTTAGACAGGTGTTTTTTTCACTTTTGGTCAGTCAAGCTTTGTTCATGTAAGCTACTTTGTCAGTTAATTTGGAAGATACAGCAACGTTTTGTAGTCACACACAGGTGGTTGATAGGTGCCAATAAAATACCTTAATTATCCCGTATACATTTCAGACAGGTGTTTTTTTATCACTTTTGGTCATGCAGCGTTATTCATAGAGCTACGCTGTTGTAGTTATAATTTGAATACGAGCATTTAGTTAGTCACCACAGGTGAACTTGATAGGTGCCAAAAATATTTATTATCCGAATACATTTTCAGATTAGTGTTTTTTTCACTTATTGGTCAGTCAAGCTTTGTTGATAAGATCTACTTTGCAGTTAAATTTGAATCAGCAACTTCTGATAGTCGATACAGGTGTATGATAGGTGCAAACAAATACCTTTTAATGATCCGTTATACATTTCAGAACAGGTGCTTTTTTTCACTTTTGGTCAGTCAAGATTTGATAATAGAGTCTACTTTGCTGTCAGTTAAATTTGAATCTAGCAACATTTGTAGTCACACAGGTGTACTCGATAGGTCGCCACAATACCTTTTATATATCTGTATACATTTAGAAGTGGTTTTTTCACTTTTGGTCAGTCAAGCTTGTTGATAAAATCTACTTAGCAGATTAAATTTGAATCGTCAACTTTTTTTGATTTGAGGGATGTGAGAATAGCTGTGATTTCGCGATCTTTTCTAATAAAAGACTTTCCATAAAATCTTCCATACCTCTCCAAAATTTTTATATTTCTGAACAATGGAGCGAAAATTCAGGTGATAAGCGAATAAACGAGGGGGGTTAGGGACATGGAGTAGAGATAGTGAAGACGAGAGGAAGGTGCTCCTTCCAGGTGTCTGGCGACGAACACGCATGCCATGGGATCTGTGTCTGTTGCAGGGACGTCAGGCCTGTCATCGCTGGGTCAGGGCCCTGTGAATTCAGTAGAACGACAGGTCGCCTATATGTCTCTTCTGTGGTTAATGCTAACCTGCATCCAGCAGTGTCTTCCTCACTCGTCCTCCCAAGTTCACATGGCCACAAATGTCGTTCATCAGCATCATCAGCATCCATCCAACACTGAAGCGCCAAACTGTCAACTCCGTGTTGATTTCTGTTTCCCTACCACTGTGGTAATCCATTTTCAGAAGACCTCTTTCATGACAAAATGCGGTTGGGTCAGAAGGCATGTTAAAAAAAAGATACAAGAGGCCAAAGAGGGATGATTTTCTCTGCTCTGATGCCCAGTTACTAGTGCTTCAGTGGTAGAGAAGGAAGTACGAGTCAGATCAGGCACAAAATCTGGGCAGGTCGTAACGCCTTTGCAGTCCCTTCTTGCTTGTAGCCACGCTCAGCTCTGGGATGCAGAATGTCCAGGACGACGAAGTCAACCTGGTGTTGATGACTGATGATGACGACATTGCGGATCAACGTAAGTGTTCTTTTCATGCAGAATTTGCTTGCGATTCGCTTCATCACTGGACTATGAGGAGATGATGGCGGTAGTGGTGTCAGTACGGGTCCCGCCTCAAAAAAGGGGTGGGCTGTCCTCAGGAAGTCGCCTGATTATGATTCCGCATCACTACGGGTCAGCGGAAACCCAGACTCTCGTTTATTGACGTCAAAAAAGGGTCCAGGAACGCAGTCTCAAGCCTGGGCCTTCTTTGAGCATGCCTCTGACTTCACCACCAGCAATGTTCATATGCCGCCTTTGGCGTAACGCATAAGTAGACTGGCAAGAACCTTAGGTGTTTAACCACCACGCAACATGTCGTACGTCACATGCAGCGAATGCATTGAGTTGAAATGGAGGGAAAACACTTGGCCAAAAAAGCGCGCACGGACCTCGAACGCCGGGGCTGCAACCACTGTACACCACCTCTGTCTCCGCACTCGCTCCTTCCTCCTCCGACCACCACACAAGCGTTCCTCAGCTGCCCATGCTCTCTCAGAGTCATGATTTGGTAGATTCACACAAGCTCCGCTTCAGCTCCACCGCTCGCCCGAGTACACAGCCCCACAGAGACCATCCTACCTCCTTCTCTTCCACAGTTTGATCGACTGCACGCCGTTACAGCGGCCAGTTCTAGCAGCCAGGCTTGCTGTCTTCCAGGTTTGGGTGGCAGAAGAAAACTTTAACCCAATCCATCCAGAGCAAAAAGCCTGAATGTCGGCATTGCCAGGCTTTTGGCTTTGGCAATATGTTTGCCTTTCGATTTGGTGTACACAGGAGAATGGGTTCCGCCACGTCATGCGCCTTGCCTGCCCCCCAATACCAGATGCCGAGCAGCATTTCTCTTTGCCAAGAAAAAGACCGTTCTACTGCCTGGCAGGCCACGTGGTCGATCTAAATTTCAATGCGAGTCTGTCTGCATCTGTGGCGGAATAAGTCATTCTGACCACCGACACATGGGACTAGTAGCACGCGAAGATCCGCATATATCTGTGACGGTCACTGGGTGAGCTGGGTTGGATGTCTCTGGGGGTGACGGGTGAGCTCTCAGGTCGGCGGCACGCTCTTCAAAACGCAGGGAAGGTGCAGGGTTCTTTCCCCAAGGTCCTTGGGTGGCATCAATGTGCCATAGAAACCCAGGCCGTGTTGAAATTAATCTGTCTTGGAGGGACCGTCGACACCCAGGTCAGGAGCTGTGGATGGCCTCTGTCCGCATAACGAGACCAGAGCGCTGGCTGGGTGACAAGAACCTTCTGTCGCCAGGCAAGGTGGTGTGCGATAACGGGCAAAATCTGACTGTCCGACCTTAGATGGTAGGTGGAGCACATTCCTTGAATGGCACATGTCATGACCTTGTCGTCAGAAGATTTCTGAAAGTAGCTAGACGGGTCTGTGAATGCCTGCCTGAAGGAAGGCTACTATAGTTCGCACTTCCACGGTTCGAACCCCATCGCTTCGTTTCCCGTCCTGGCTGCGTTGCAGCGTGTCAGCTCGGCCTCCCTATCAACGTCTACATTGTTGACGTCGGGGCACCCCCGCTGAATTCCACCTCCACATGCTCCAGCGATTGCTAGGGACGGCAGCAGGCAATGACATTACGCAGTACGAAGATGAACTGGCTTGACAAGCACCGGGTAGGCGGACATCGGCGGTGGTTAGCACCGAGAGTGGAGGCAGTGAAAGAGTCTGCACCATCACTTGCCGTTTTGAGAAGCCACGCCAAAATGGTGCAATGCGGACAATGCCTTAGCGCGGCTATGATGAGCATTGTGGTGATTCTTAGTTTGGAACGATCGTTGGACACTTCTGAAACAACAGGTCCCCAACAGTGCAGGAGGAGGAGACGGAACACAGATGGGACATGGAGCCTTTCCTCTCCGTCAAATCCCACAGGCCCTACAGTTTGCAACCAATTCATCGGTCTTCATTAGCAGTGGTTCGGGGCATCAGCTCTCAGGGTGCATCATCTAGGGCATTCAGGGCTGTGTTGAAGCTGATGCGGAGGGAAGAGGAGGAGGAGGAGGAGGAGGTACTTCTAGGACACGACGTTACCGACGTCCCTGCCTTGGAATAGAGGTTCGGCAAAAGCGAATTTGAGGCGGAGGAGGAAGAGGAACGAAGATCAGTTTGCTAGGGCGTTCTCGACCCAGAGGCATGGGAAATCAAGGGGCTCATCTCTCACATGAGTGCTTGGGATGCTCCATTTCCTATCAAACATGATCCTCGCTTTAAGGCCATCAAAATGAGCAACCGGTTACTGGGTGGCCACCCTCCTGATCCCGGTACAAAACAAACTCATCACTACTTTCATTCACACCCACCCAAATAGAGAGTAAAATGCAGTGAAATGGAGCCTTGTGATTGATCAACTGGAGATTTCTGTTTGCGCTGATTCACGTTCTTCAAATGTCCCGGTTGAACTAACGATCAGCGAGTGAAAGCAGTAGAGTGCCAAGACATGCCGTTTCTTAGGCGGGCAGCAGCAGCAGCAGCAGCAGCCAGGCAAGGTGGCAGAAGCCTAGATGGTGACCTCTTGGCAATTCTTTATATACAACCTCACCAAACGCATGCAATGCAAGGGCAACATCCACACACAGAGATCAGCTTAGATCATGGTGCGACTATCTCGTCTCAACACAATGTTTTTGGATGTGTTACCGGACAAATAGACTTCTGGGTATCACAAGATGGAGAAATCTGGCCGAGCTCGCCTCGCCACGCATAGAGGGGTTGTCCTGCAGCTGCCTGCTCGGGGGTGTCCCCATTTTTATACTGAGAGGACCGTCAGCACAGCTTGAGGAAAGTCTTTACAGACATAAACGCATCGGACTTTTTCCACAGATAATGTGGATCGTGTCGATTTCATCAAGATGAATCAGGCGATGGAGTCTATGGATGATGTAGTGGCCCAATTGCGGAGCGTCAAGCCCGATTAGTTGCGGTTACTTTTCACATTCTCTTCAAACACGACAATGGTCCTCTTGAAATCTTTTTTTTAAAATGATCAAGTTCTTATGCAATTTTTTTATCTCTCTTTTCCAACAGATTCATTTAGTGCTTGGTCTTTTGCTGTTGAGGAGAATGTAAAAGCAGCAGGTTACATGACAACACAGTATTACCTTTTACTCACTTTTACTCTTTGTAGTTTTGCTTAGTCCAATGGTTCTAGAGAGTCATTTTTGCTGTGAGATACAGCTATACTTCATGGGTCTTTGGAACAGAACTGTGGCTGTAAGTGGTTTCTCCATCACAATTATTTAAACAGTGGTCTGAGAAAGTCATTGTTTATTATTTGTTGTAGGTCTGATGCTGTGAGATAAAGCTATACATCATGGTCCCTTGTGGGAACAGAAATGTGGGGCTTCTAAGGTAGGCATTGCTCCCTCACAATTTTAACAGTGGCTGAGAAGTCAGTTTTTATAATTTTCTTGGGTCATGCTGTGTTTGAAATGCAGCATATACTATCGCCACAGGTCCTATCTAAAAATTGTTGTCCTAACAGACATTTGTTCTTCACAATTGTCAAAAGTGCTCAAGGGTCATGATATTTGAATTTTTGGGGGCATTTTTGCTGTGTATGCAGACTATACTACAGGTACATGATTATAAAAACAATGTTAGTATTACTAACTGACGTTTGTTTTCACAATTGTCCAAAGGGTGCCAAGGGTCAAGCTGTTTGAACTTTTGGGGGCATTTTTCTGTGACATGGCTATATACAAGGTCCTATTATAAAAAATGTTGTGTTTCTAACATAGACATTTTTTCTTCACAAATGTACAAAGTGGCTCAAGGGTCATGGCACCTTTGAATCTTTTGGGGGCATTTTGCTGAGACATGCAGCAATATACAGGTCCTATTATAACAAAGAATGTTGTTTCTAACAGACATTTGTTTTTGCAAATTGTCCAAATGTGGCCTCAAGCGGTAATGCTTGTTTTGAATTTATGGGGGTAATTTGCTGGGTGACATTGGAGCTTTACTACGTGGTCTTTATGAAAAAAATGTTGTTCTAACAAGAATTTGTTATTCACAATTGTCCAAAAGTGGCTCATGGGTCTGTTTTGAATTTTTGGGGGCTTGTGCTGTGAAATGCAGCCTGCAGATACAGGTCTATTGTAAAAATGTGGTTTCTAACAGATATCGCGCGCGCGCTCTTCACAGTTGTCAAGCGGGGTCAAAGGGTGATGTGGCATTCAGAGAACAGGAATAGGTAAGGACACTGTTAATGGACAATATTGCAAATGAATTGTTTTTTGCACAAGATCTTTAACATAGTAGCAATCCCTGTATTTGAGACAACCCCATTTAATACAATTAAAAAAGAGAAACAAGCATGGTGTGACTTCCATCTATTTTAAAAATGTGTTTTCTAGAAGTTAAACTACTAAAAAATATTGCAGTACAAAATAGCTGGTAAAAATTCTTCTGAAGCTGAATTGATCACATGGGACGGTCAGGAGAGAGACTTTGACCAGATGTAGGTTATTCAGATGACATGGAGTATGGAGCACGGACAGTGAACAAAGAAACAGATGGACCATTATCCTCCAGCAGTTGAGTAAAATCGAGGAAATAGAATGCCAAGGGAAAAAAGGGCACCTGAGGCGGCAAACAGGAGCGTTAACCCCAGTATTTCCAAAGTGAAGTTCAATTGGTCCGCCACTCATACGGAAGGGGCAAAGCGCCTACCAGGCAGGGACAGTAGGAGGGTTCATAGACCGGTCCCAGGGTGTGTATGGGGGCTTGCCACGAGGGCTAATTAATCTATAAACTTTAATCGGAGTTAGTATGTCTTGATCAACGGCCTCACAGCCTAATCCTACGGGATTGTTATAGAATATAGCTCACCCAAGGTTTGGTTCCTGTACCTGCTATAAGTCTGGTAACGGACGGTCTTATCACTAAAAAGAGAGAAATCGGTTGGCAGCATTGTTTGTCCTCCTTGTGCCAGTCGTTGGACAGGGGTTAACGTTGACCATAATCTGGCTGACCAATTGTTGCCCCCACTTAGTGGGCAGCGGCAAGTGAGATAAACACCAAGTCAGGCCGTCGTCCCTCAAGTGGGCCGGACGGGTCTAGGCTGTTTTCGTGTCAACATTTTGGTCGCAGAGCGGTGGGATCAAGACAATGTGTGTGTGAGTGCGGGTTCCGTACTCCCAAACACTAAGGACTGCCAAGCAGATGGGTTTGCTGATGGGGTCTTAAGAATAAACTCAGCACTAGACCAGTCAGAGTGCTATACACGGTTTTGTGTGCATTAAGGTTGCATGTATTTTGTGTCAGAGTGACCAAGGGTTGCAAGGATGGTGGTTCGTGGCAAGGGCCAATGCAGTCGGTGAAGTGGGCAGGAGGAGCTCGGCCCAGACCAGGCTCATGGATATGAAGGCGGAGACCTTGTGACACCTACAAGGCTGTACTAGCTGCTGCAGAAGTTGGGGAGCGGAAATGGGAGGATCGTCAGCACTACCTGTGACCCCAATTACAGGTGTACAGCTGGAGAAAAGGCTCCACAAGTCCACTCCGGAGCTCAAGAGGCTCTGAGACCCCTAGGTCCCAAAGTTGAGGAGCGGAGGGACTTTAAGCGTTATTGCTGGATCTAACGGTGAGACACTGGACCCCTTCCTGCTTGGCATTTGACAAATAATTTGGTCGCCTGCACCATGTGCCTGAGGACAGTCGGTTCGGTTTTCTACTCCTCGTTGCTCAGAGGTAAAGATCTGGAGATCTTCGGGGACCGTGCCCAGAGAAGTCACCCTGACCTAACGAGGGAATCAAGCAAGCAATGATCCGGCGTACCATATCTCACTCGCGTGAGATGATACAGGATTAGATAATGCTCCGGAGTGTGCAGCGGGGTCCTACAGACAGCTTGGGCGACGCAACATGCGGGCCCTCCAGAGAGCAGTCGCGACGACCCAGTGGGACCTCAGGAGCCTAAAAGAGTAAGCCAACGTCCTGCAGTGATAGGAAGCTCATCGCCACAGAGCAAGTTTTTGTGGCATGCCAGAGGACCTCCAGCAGGAATCTTCGTGACTGGGATAGCCAGAGGGGCACCGCCACAGAAAACCTCGGAGATGTGTATGCCAAACAAACTCGAAGGCACCGACGACGGACCAGGGAAAGCACACCAGCTGGAGAGGGGAGGTATAGAATGCCCGAGGGCCAGTGGCTGTCGCCTACGACTAAGACAGGGGGCCCCACAGCCATGCTTCCTCGCATCTGTGGGGGAACCCAAACTTGTCACCTTTGCAAAAACAGCGGGACATCTTCTAAGGCACATTGTCCCCTAGCGCCAGAAGGCCCGTCTTCCCTAGTCCCCCGTTTCCAAGCCTCACAATGTTTTGTGTGTGGGGGGGAGGTGGGGGGACAGGCCCCTTGATAACTACCAACCAGTCAGCCGTGGGCAGGTCTGTTGCCCATGGACTCTTGGACACTGGAGCGGAGATGACTGTGTGGATCGGCCTGAGCTGGTGTCCCAAAGGGAAATGATAACCGGAAAGGACTTGCGCGTGTCTCGGATGAATTGGATGCGTTGTTGCCGGCGCTGCCAGTTGGCCATGCGGTGTAGTTGTGGACGGAGGTTCGGGCAGGGAATAGCGGTGAGGTTGGAGTGTCGCGAAACATTCGGATATTATTTTGTTAGGGACAGATTGGGCGGCTGGATTTGCGTTTTGAGTCCTGAAGCCCCAAAGGTCTGCTCCCCTAAATGTGATGTGTCATCCAATCATGTTTAATATTGTGGACAATGTATCGGGAAAATCGCTGCATACTGATGGAGGTATGGGGGAGGGTGATATGGTTGTTTTCCTCTGTCCTTCTGTGGAGAGGGATAAGGTCAGAGGTTGCATAATATATAGGGCCAGCAGGACGGGTCCAGCAAGCTGCTGGGATTTGTTGTCCTCGGTGTGCATCAGAAGGGGACAAACAGGGGGAGCAGACGAGGGGGGAGGGAGCCAACACCAGCGAGTGATGCAGCGGACGTGGCCGCGTGTCACGCGCAGTGGAGGTCCAGGAGCCGGGAGGCCCACTCAGGGCCCGTCGGTATTTCTCACGGACCAGGTTAAGTTGCCAGGGAAGGTGAGGGCAGGAGATAGGTTCCATGGAAAGACAGATGACGTAGGCGGAGTCTCATCAATTATGGCCACGTCTAGGGTTTTGAGAGTTTAGGAAGCCCGTTAGCTGCTCACGACAGCCTGAAACGCTCTCAAGGGAGCAGGCGGGCCAGCCACCTTGGACTCAGACACCGCGCGGGTGGTCTGGGACCAAGCGAACGCTGATACCACGTGAGGTCAGACAGAGGTTCCACCGGAGGGTTCCAGGGACCGTACGGGTTGGTGGTACCCTATCCGTTCAGGTCGGAGTTGTTGCGGGTTGCGCACGAGATTCCGATGGCCTGGAACCTAGGGTTCAACCAAGACAAGCGGAAATGGCTGGCCCAGCATTTGTCTACTGGGCCAAAGATGGGGGACTGATGTGGATGCATAATTGCCGTCGTGCTAAACTGTCTGAGGGTGGGGAAGGCGGGGCCAAGAGACCAAAGCTACCTCTGGTAACTCTGTTTCATAGGACGAACCTTTCAGGAGGATGGATGTGGAGGATTTAATTGGACCGCTGTATTCCAGCCCTGCTCGGGGAAACGCTTCATCAATGACGGTAGTACGACGTACGCCATCGGTGACCGGAAGCGGTAGCTTGTGTTATTCGGGCGACAAGGTGGCCCCGCCTCTTCACTGAGATTTCTATTGAGTGGGCTTTCCACAGGAAAATGCGCACATGACAGGGGGACCCAGTTCAGTGTCAGCAGCTAAATGAGTCCCTTGTGTAAGCTGATACAGGTGCAAACATTGGTGCCAGCGTACACCCACAGACTATATGTGGTCATCCCCTCCTGCTGGTGTGAAACTGGTTCAATGGCACCCTGAAGCAGCATGCTTAAGATGTTGGCGTTGACACCACGGGTAGGGGTCTGGGAGCGGTGTACCTCCCTACACCTGTATTCGCCATACCGGCGAAGTCCCAGACAGGCACGCTCATCGGGTCTCGCTCCCTTCGAGATCTGTATGGGCGTGTGTACGGGTGCCCCTGAGATCTAGGTGAAGGAGGCTGCTGGGATGGAGACAATAGCAACCCCGGTGGAGGTGTCGGTCATTTGAGTTATGTCGTGCGTTCCGTGATAAAATATGCAGGCCTTGACAGCTAGTGCAGGACTATTGCAAGACGGGCCCAGGCCGACCAGAAAGTCGCAGGTAGCACGCGCCCCAATGAACGCTTGTGAGGAAGCTGACAACCTTACCAGGTGGTGTCAGAAAGTTGTGTGGGTACTGAGTCCCGTACACAGGACAAGCATTCAGGCCGGCTGGGATAAGTCCCATATGGTCGTGCACCAGCAACTCATAGCAGGTCACGTACCTGGTCACCTGGGACCAAGGACCACGGGGAAGGCCAAAGGCTTCCACGGTGAACTCATGTTGAAGGCGCATCATGGGAGCGGGAGGCATGTGCCCTTCCGTGTGCAAACTGCCCGATAGGTAGGTACTGAGACGGTGTAACTCTTGACATGCTTGCCCGGTCAGGGCAAGGTGGAATCCATAGCGGACGTGGAGATTTGTGGAACAGCTCACTGGAGGACCAATGGTCACCAAGTGTTGAAGCTCAACCTCCACCCCTTCCGAGGAATTGTTCACTAACGTGCATGGAAGGATGGAGTCAGCCGTCCATCACGTGGAACATAGGGGATCACCCCCATTCCGGCTTTCAGCATAAGGCTCTCACCCGAAGTGCTAGCAGCACATGCGTGAGGAGTTGACGAGATTGCTGAAGTCGGGGGTCATCCAGGAGTCCAAACAGTTGCCTGGCCCTCGCTGTAGTCTCGCTCCCATGAAGGATCGGACACCCGATTCATGCGTGGGGACTACGGGTGTCAACGCTGTCACGGTCAATGATGCGTACCCAAATGGGCAGCATCGATGACGTGCTGCTCGATCAGTAGGACCGGGGCCAAAGTACCGCTGACCATCATGAGGATCTGAGCAGGGGAAATTGGCAGATTCACCTGACCCGGGAGGCAAGGAAACTCTACTGCCTTTATCACCCCATTCGGGCATGTAAGAGTCACCCGACATGACCCGTTGGCATGAAGCAATGCCCTCTGCCACTTTAGCGGATGGTCAAAATGGTGCTACAAGGGCACTGAAGGGTAGCGGGCGCGGCGGACACCTGGATGAAATAGGCCATTTTCATTACCACCAGGGAGGAATCACCTCCAGCACCTGACGCAGGTGCTTGGAACGTATCTGCCGGCTGAGGCTTGACAATCATGCGGGGATAAAAGTGACCAGCTTGGAGCTTGAGTGTGGTGGCATACCTGGGGCACCGGGTCAGGTGGGCGGGGCCTTGAGCCAGAGCCCAGAAAAGTGGATGCCATTCGACAAATTCTGGCCTCCCCCAGGACCAAGAAAGACGGTGCTGTCTCTTTGGGCCCCGCCTGAGGCACTACTTAGGAAGGTTTGTTGCCACCCTTATGGCTAGGCCTGGCAAAGCTACCCAATTCACACCCTCTGGAGCTTACGACTTAGTTGTTTTTTTAAGCTTCCCATTCCTATGATCAGTACCTCACCAGGAAGAGGATGCGCCCTCCGCAGTCTGACTGTGGACAAAAGAGGACACGTGCGAGGAACGGCCTTTCAAAGCCATCGAAGGCCTACGCCTTGTCCGACTTCCCCCGCTGAGTAACTAAAAGGCCGGCGACTTTCGATGATCCCGGCCAAGATTTATTAGTCACTACAAACGTGCCACGCATTGTGACTTTCGTTCACCTCGGTGCCAGTGTCTCAGCCAGGTGTGACAGCAACGGGACAGCGAACATTTCCGTTACTGTACCTGAGCCTCGGAAGATCTCTGCCGAGGGGAAAAAAGTGGCCTATTCCACCCATGGACATAGAGGAATGCCTTGGCGATATGAAGTGTGGGTGCCCTTGAGCGGCTGCAACACGATTTCCTCATACGGGCGGATTTTCGCATTGTGGAGACAGACCAACCTAGTCTTGAGTTGATTTACAGCGAACGGATCTCGGAACCATATGGGAGGGATGCTGACAGCTGAGCTTTCTGAAGTGTCAAACAGTGTGACAACTTCGCGCCATTCGCCAAGGCAAATAGTGATGGCCCGTAGATAGACCATTGGCAACGTCGTGGGTTGTCGGGAAACGGGGACGGGATCAGCTGGGCGCTGGTGGAGAACGTGAGGTGCTGCCCCCTTAGCACCCTCTCAAAATGGGGGAGGTGGGGTGTTAAAGCAGAAAGAGGAGATATGTCACTCGCAGTAGAAATATGACTTCAGTCCCCAATTCGTATCAGTCAGACTATACACTGCTTTTCCCCAGCCCAGGACAGAGCTCAATTTTACACAGTAATCAAGCATTGTTAAATGCTTTTCGGTTCTAGGATGTTGGCAAGCAGGACATTGGATTACCTCAAAAGAAACTCATCCTTTCCTGATTAGCACTGAACCAATCTAGGCTGTCAAACTCCCAAGCTCTCAAAGGCTTCAATCAATCATACCTCAGTCGGGCGTCCCGATATTTCATATCGATTTGTAGCTGCGGAGCCAGTCATAACGTGTGTTAATGCCATTGGCGAGTGGTTCATATCTCTGTAATTATGGAAACCTCTCCGCCCCGCGTGCACGTAGGCCCAGATTTCCAGGTTTCCAAGGCGCATGGGGATCCGAGACTGAGATATCAGAACGGGACCCGGGTGATGCCATAGATAGGGTTGTTCCTACATATGTCTAGGCGTTGGGTTATATACAGCCGGTGTCTGAAGGTGCTATGGCTCCTGTCTCTGTGCAATGCCCATGCCGATGTTTATTTATCCATTTTTGTGTTTTAGTATCAGAAAACGCATGGATGCCTGAAGTGGGAGGAGTGATTCATATGACCGTACTCCTAGAGGTGTGTAGGGGGCGTTGCCACGCGGGTGTCCCACACCAGATATTAGCATGGAGCCTGGGTTGCATCCTAGGTCTGATACCAGCGAGGGGGCGGCAGCCGATAGTGCATTTAGGAGATCAGATACAACAAGCAGCTCAGATGAGCCAACATAAGCCTCCACCATGTGAGCCAAAGAAACCTCAAGCAGAAGAACAAAGGTAACTTGCCTATTTAACTGCCCTCTGGTCTGATAATCCATGAATTGTGATGTGACACTCTTGGACTTTTTAGCTGTATTATATTATCATTCTGTATAAATATTTCCTGTGCTTGTGTGCACTTAATGGTAACTATTAGTAATGACACTTAATAAAACGCTTTTAATAATGAGTTTCAGTCCTGTACTTGTATCCTCATCGGCCTCATTAAAGCCTAATCCTCGGTATATAGTATGTTGCTACCCATAGGTGATTGGTTCCTGACCACTGATATAAGTTACTGGTAAAAAGGATTCCGGTCTTATACCTGAAACGAAGGGAGTAACTGGTATGGCGCAGGCATTGTTTGTTCTCCCTGCGCCCAGCACGTGGACAGGGTTGTTAACGCAGTGGTGGAACATGTACGGATGAGACCTTTGTTGCCACCCTATGGAGGGGTGCAGGCGCAAAGTCAAGATACCCCAATTCAGGAACGTCGCCTCAAAGTGTGGCGGCGGACCTAGGCAGCAATTACGTCATCTGCTTTTGGATTATCATGTACTGAAATCTGTCTATACATCACACTATTGTATTGAAATACGTTACTATACTTTTGTTAGTTGATTTGTTTTATACTGATATGTTTTCATTTGTTCTTCAACAAATGTATCCATATTCTTAACCGCTATTGTCACAATATTGATCGCTGATCATGATTTTAATTCTACTAACTTATGATCGATTGTTTACTAATATCCAGTGGGAGCAACATACTGATATCCAAGTATTTTCTCGTTGTGGTGTGCACTATGTTTAGAGCAGTTCATGTTTCTGGGATCGCTCACACAGTACAACATTTTGTTTGAACAAATATGTGACACGGTGACTATACTTTCTGTGCTGTTTTTATATCTATGTTGAGTCACTTTTTGGATTATTTATTTCTAGACTATTAGTGTCAGGCTTCTGATATTGGTATAAATCTGCTGGTGAGAATTCATTTATTTCACCATGATATTCCTTGAAATTTACTGATTAAATAATGTGGTCACCTTCTATATTTGTCACGGGACACTTAGTAGATGTCAATCCCAAGTTCAATATTGGCGTATTGATAACATAATTTTGATCTATGTTTGTACCATCCATGCATTATCTGATATTTGAGAATATATTGTTTCATGTTGTAAAACTTCAGATATACTTTCATTTTGCATGATTTTCCTTTTATCTAGGCTCGTATTCCGTGATTATTGATTTATTATTTTTACTTGGATTACTATGGATTTTTGTGTCGTGTAAGATGTACACTTGTTTTTATTCCTTTTTCTATCAGGCTTGGGTTATGATCTTTGCGTATTATAAATCAACAGTATCCAGTCTCATCTATTGTGTAGCATATCAATAAGATTTTGACCTTTCCTTCCTCCGGAAATATTTCCCATTATTTCACAGTATTTCATCATTTAGTGATCTTTCTCCTCTCTATGGTTATGAGCCCCAGTTGGCTCAATATGCGTCAGGAGGACAGGGACTGCATTCATACAGTTATATTTTTAATGGATATATTATTTAGTACAAGTTGATTTTTCCCATACATTTTCTCTTACTTAGAATTATTGGAATATTTCTTAAGTTTAGGTCTTATCATTAATGCTGTTTATGTGAAAATAAGTTTTGCTAGTATAGAAAATAGATAGGATATTATAGAATACCAGTAGCCGCGCCCCTCAGCATTGAAAAGGTTGTAGCGAACGCGCGGTTGTCTTACCGGTAGTTTGTTGCAGCTGTTTAGTATCATCCACGTTATTTGTACTGTGGCGTTTTGGCTTATTTTTGCATGCTATTGTGAATAGATGTCAATTTAAGGTGCTCGCTTTGTGTCTGTCCACTAGTGGAGAGGGTTTTATGGATTACCACCAATCAGTCTGCACCTGGGTATTTTTCTTTATAGCATGGGGCCCAATATCCGTTGCGCTCTTGCTATGTTGTCGAGTCTCATTTCAGCTTTACTAGCAGTGAATAAGGCCATGTTTCTGTTTTTCTTTTGAGTTATCATTAATGCTTCCTTAAAGTCTGGAAGGCTTTCCGTGCACCGACACAAAATCTACCATGAAGGTGCTATTTGAAATGTTGGAGTGCCGAATGTATAGCTTCTTTGTTTTTTTTACTATTGCATTGGCAGAAATAGCAGTCTACCCGTACATTACCTTTAATGTAATTGCTCATGGTCTGTATTGTTATCTATATATCCATGAACCTGTGGATGAGAAACTATAACTGAAGTTTAATGGCATTAACTTTACTATTTGACTATAGAGATAAGTCTGGTACGTTGAAGGTGAATTAGTTTCTTCTTGACCAAACTAAAGTCTAACCACACATCTAGAGGAGAGAAGGACAAAATTTTATACATAATTTTTATTGTATAAGTCTACAGAAATAAAAAAAAATGACAAAAACTCTAAAAGAAAGATAGTCTCCCAGGAATATTGGTTTTAACAAAAATACTCCTTTCTGATGACAGCATTCCTTTAAAGGGAAGTTTCCAAAAGGTGTATACCTACATATATTTGGTATGAGTGCTTATAGAACATGAGTACAATCACTTTAAGACTCGCAGACTCTTGAATTCAAATCATACCAAGAGAAAGGAGACTTTGGTGTAAGGTACTGTTTACATATTGTCAATTTACTCAAGCAAACACATTGTCCGAAAACGGCTGGTTACAAGTTGGAGATTTCGCGATTATGAAGGACGATTATTCTAATATTGGAAGACGCACACCATCTACTCGCAACAGCATTGAAATGAAATTAGCAATTGCACTTTGAGCAGACTTCAGATCATCAGATTTTTTCTGTATTTAGATTTGCAGATGTGTGAATGCTCAGGAAAGAGGATCTAAAGAACAGAAAAAAAATCTTCAAACTCTACGTCTATTATTTTTGGAAGTTATACTTACTTCTTGCTGAAATGTCATGTTTGAATTTTAACTGCAAACCTTTCACATAAAAATGATCCACTTCTTAGATTTGACACAATATCCTTGTGTGTGGTCTCTACTGCAGAGCGTAGTGTATAATGATGATAACACACAGCAAATTAAGCTTTTAGTGTTATCACTTTGTGTACTGCTGGGCATATAGTGTTTGTAGACATTCATTTAGCTTTGCATTATATTTTACCTCATTAAGGATGACTGTGTGAGGGGCACAGGGATCTTGGCATCAAATGCTCTGAATGATAGGAGATTACGGCGACAGTGCAGAGAACACTGGCACTCATTAAAGGGATGATTTATTAATGGTGTGAATTCACACATAACTTATTAAGATACTCCATATTTCATTTTTACTGTTATAGTTTAACTTTTTAATTTAAAAGGTAAAGGATCAGAAAGGCAATGACACCAGGAATGCGTTCAGGAATCACTGCTGTGATTCAATAAACGGTAGTAGTTGTCCTGTGCTACCACATTGACGAAGAGCACTGTGGTGGTAGTGGCATCAAAAAGTGATACTCAGCTGACATTTAAAGGGGTTGTCTCACTACAAGGATTGCTTTCTAAGTTAAAGATCTTTCTTGTAAACAAGACACTTTGCTAATATGTGATGGCTCCGATTAACACAGTGTCTGACTTGTTCCTTGAGATATTCCCAATATTGTATGGCTGCATCAGGCTCTCTCAGGTCGCTAGTATAGCTACAAACCTGAGTTTGAGACACTTCTTGTTTAGGCTGTGTCAGTCTAACTCAGATCAGTTAGGAGCTTTATGGCTTGTGGAAATTGTGTTTTTTAAAATACAACACAAGAAAAGTTGGATTTTTCTTTTAAGAATTAATTTTTACCAGCAGGAGCACTGGATGCATTGCCCATGATGTGGATCTCACTAAGATTGGTTCGTATTTTTCTATTGGTAACTATATGCTCTGAATCTGTGTGAACGGGTGAATGTGCGCTAGGCTGGACCGCTTGGTACAATTTTACTTGCTAGGTGTGTTGAGAGTTGTGCGTCACAATACGCAATATACTTGAATCAATTATATTTTATGCTATTATATTACACTAGTAGTGACTTTTTGTCTTCTTTTTCTTCTTTTCTTCCTAGATGAATTGTAGTACTTTTTTCACAGAAAAGCATAAGCTTATCTGGAAATGTCTAGTACCTTTTAGATTTGGGCAAAAACAGGGTCTTTCTTCATTTACGTCCTTGTAAGAAACACAGTGATGAAGATTTCTTTGAGGACTGATAGGACATTTGGGACATTTAATAAACCAGCTACTCTATAAAATATGGCCCCAGACCATACCTCCATTTCCCCCATTTTCTTTCTTTTTTTTTTTTTTTTTGCTGCTCCGTTTTTGGGTTGCAGGAAGCGTGGAGTGCAGATTGTTTGCGCCTTTAAGAAAAGTGTGTCTTCTCTTTCTTGTCGCGCTCTTTTGTATATATGTACTGATATTTTATTTATGGTATGGGGGGGGAATATAGTATTTTTGTTGCCTGACTAATTGTATTGTACACCTTGCTTTGTCCATGTGTGTATGTGGAGGGAATGCTTTTGACTTGTATTTAGTTAGCTCAAACACTATAGCAATGATAAAAGTTCTGGGTTGTGTCTATGATTACTTTATACAGTTGGAAAAACTTATTTTTGTAGTTGGCCGCATGCTCTATATTTACTCATTGTGATTTCACCTGGATTACATGTTTCTACCAGTGGCTTTGATCCAGAGGGTTATATCCTATACCCAGAGAGATTAAAGGGGTTGTCCCATTTCAAAGTTTCATAGGAAGGTATGGAGACTGAAATATGCTGCTTTGCTCAGTCACTTCGTGGTTCAAGCTGACTGTAGGATTAGACAGATATGAGCTCCATTGTAAGTCACGGACTTCTCTGTCTTTTAGCTAGGATTAAATAAATTTTCCTTATATATGAGGTTGGAATGAATCTTCTGAGATATATTTAAAAGTGTGTAATTACTGTTTCTTATGTTGAAAAATCATAGATAAACAACAAGCTCTCCCGCACTGCTCAGCCTTGACCTGTGTGTTGACGTCCATCGCCCCTGCTATCAGTGAAGACACAAACTGCAGGTGGGGAGAAGTACACGTGGGTTCGGTCACTGGGAACTGAGAACATAAAGAAGGTTGATAAAATCATTTGTAGCTCTAACTTTCTGTAATTGCCACAATACCATTTTATTCCAAGAAAGTATGGGTCTCTCAGTTTATCAGGATGAGCCTTTGTCAATATTGGATACTCCCCCTCAGACACAACCTGGTGTATGTGAAAGCCAGATGTGCACCATCCTCCAGAGCTTGCGGCTAACCAACTGCAGATTGACGGGACCTTCCTAACATCTGAGGATCTTGACATACCCCAACATGGTGCCACGACAGCCTAACATACTTCTGTTCCAAATACAAAATATTCTGGTATTAAAGGCCATCTAGACCGTGCGCCAGACTGGGGCCCCGCCCCCATGAGGGGTGGCGCAGCATGACCCGGCACGCTGGGCGCGGCTGGAGCGCGCCGCGGTGACTCGGCAGTCGGGGAGGAGTTCGGGCGCAGGGAGGGGCGGTACTTAAGGCCGCCCTCTCCGCCCGGGAAAGCAGTCGGCGCAGTACGTATGAGGCAGTGAGGAGCCCGTGCTGCGCGCTGTGATAAGCCCCTGGGGTCAGGAGAACGAACGGACGGGAGGAGAGGTGTCTGTGAGTGAGGGAGGCAGCAGGAGTCGGCGCTATGGCGGACGGGGACCGGCAGCTGGAGGAGCTGCGGAGGTTAGCCGCATCCAGGGGCGCAGCATGGCTGCAGAAGGCAGTACAGGCGGTAGTCAGTGGCGCACGGGCAGAGTCAGGACCGCCGGCGGGTAGCAGGAGCAGCCGCAGACACAGGGCCAGGCCTCCGCAGAGACTGAGCCCAGAATGCACACCAAGGGCCCGCCATCGCCAGGGGAGCCCTTCCAGGGACCCTCCGGGTCGGGGGGATCGCTCTGTCGCTGGTGGGCGGTCTTCTTGGCCCGGGAGGCATCCGATTGGGCCGGCGGGCTCTGCGAGGGACAGCGGGCCGGGTCACCAATCAGGTGCAGGTCCAGCTGTTGCCCCTTCATCGGCGATCCGGTCCGTGGTAGCGGTGGCCCCTGCTGGCGATGCTCCGATCGGGGGGGTCACCCGGCGTCGAAGGACGGTCGGGAGACGCGGTGAGGACAATGGGGGAGTCGGTGGGCCAGTAGGGCCCAGCGGGCTGCATGCTGTCGGCCCGGACGGCGTATCGCAAGGAGCATCCAGGACGTCGGCGGAGGCATGGAGCTCGTCGCCTCAGGACCCTCGGCCTGCGCAGGTCGGCCTCCCCCTGTTGGGGTTTGATGGCCTTGACCCGGGCCGCCGGGCAGCAGCGGTGGATCGAATGTTTCAGATGGACGTCTCTCGTGAACCCAGGGGAGCGGCTGGTGGGTCCAAAGCCCCCACGCAGCCTGGTGAGTATATGTCCTTGTCGTGTTCGTTTCCCCCTATATTGCAGTCCCAGGGCTCACTCAGGGCCAGGATGGCCGGGTGAGTGGCGGGGCGTCAGGGGAGCCTGGGAAGGACGGTGGGTTAGCAGATGCGGTTTGGCGTTACTGGCTCGGTTAGAGAGTGGGGGGCAGGGCGGCGGGGTCCCGTCCCCGGTTGGAGCGTGGGTACCCCCACAACAGTTGGAGGTGAGGCCTCTGGCAGGAGCGGGAGTTCCTGCAGGGGCGGGACCGGAGCAAGGGGTGCATAGGGGTGGGGTTACGGTGTCTGTGCAGACTGAGAAGGAGCAGCAGGATAGCGTGCGATTGGATGATAAGGCGAAAGGGGAGGTCTACGTCTGCTTCGAAGGGCCTCTGGGAGCGCATTTGAAGCAGGAGGTGCGGGAGAAAATATGGAAAGATGAATACGTTGAAATCTTTTCTCTTCTCCCGCTGGAGAAATTTAATCTGGACAAGGGGAAGAAGGAGGAGAGTAAGAAGGAGGAGGAGGAAAAGCGGCGGTGGCGCCTGATCCCTCAGACGTTTACCAATTGGCTGCAAGCATTTGCCATATTGGCAAGCGTGATTGGGGAGAAGGCGCCCGAAAATTGTTCGGCGTTGTTTTGTTACATGGATGCGATTGGGGAGGCGCATTGGGCGTATGGGGGGTTGGCGTGGTTGCGATATGATGAGCAATTTCGCCAACGGAAGGCGGTTCGCCCGTCCATTCGGTGGGACCATAAGGATATAGGACTTTGGTTAAAAGTTATGGCCCCGACAAAGTTTGGGTCGCCCTTTCAGGGAGGTTGGTGGCTGGCCAAGGGGGTCATGCCGGGGGGGTCTGGTGGAGGGTCTCAAGCTGGAGGGCAAAAAGGGGCTTGCTGGCAATTCAATAGCGGACAGTGTAAGTTTGGAGCAGGATGTAAGTTCAAACACATCTGCTCATTTTGTGGGGCGACCTCGCACCCTGTCTCCCGGTGTTTTAAAAAGGGGAGGGGTAAGGGCGGGACCGGTGAAACTTCAAGAGATGGAGCCTTTTCTAGCCAGATTTAGTGATCGGGCGGCGGCGGATTTGTTGTTGAAGGGTTTTTCGGAAGGGTTTAAAATCCCCCCTCCCGTGCATCGGGTGCCTTTTTCGGTAAAAAATTTACGGTCGGCCCATGAGCACCCGATGGTGGTAGCAGAGAAGTTGAGGAAGGAGCGGGCGGGGGGAAAATTTGGCCGGGTTCCTTTTTGCGGAGGCCCCTTTTCCGATTTGGTGGTTTCACCTTTGGGATCCCTCCAAAAAGGAGCCGAAAAAATTTTCCGGCTTATCCACCACTTATCGTTTCCCCAAAGGGGGACTCGGTAAATGAGGGCTTTTAGAACCGGGGGTTTGTTGGGGTGGTGTCACAAAAAACACCCCTTAGTCCCCCGCCCACGGGAGGGACGAGGGCCTGATTTGGGGGGTTTAAATTCGAATTTTGAAACGGCCCCTCTGGGGAAAAATGCGCAAGGAACACCCGGGATACGTTTTCCACTTTAACCCTTGCCCCAACAACCGGGCACGGGGAAAACAAACAATGCCCCCAAACCATTTTTCCCCTCCGTTTATTTTAAAAAAGCCCGGGTCCGTTTACCGACTATAGCGGGTCAGGAACCAACCCTTTTTTTTAGCTAATACTATAGCCCAGAATTAGCGTGTGACCCCCCATTGATCAAGAAAGACTAACTCGATTAAGTAGATAGATTTAATTAGCCAAAAAAGGGCACATTAGACGGGTAATATTACAAAAAGGAAAAATTTTTAAAACCGGGACAGAGAGGGGCAAATACAATTATGGATTACAGACAAAAGGCATTTAAAAATTAAGTCAAATTACCTTTTTTGCTTGGTGCCCGGGGCCGCAGGGGGGAAATTTTGGGGCCCTTGGCGGCGGGCGGCGGATGTCCGGGAACTGTTCTTAGGGGGCCCCCCCCCAGGATCCCCAAAAAAGGGCCAACCCGGGCTCTGGCTTAATCTGTCAGGGGAAAAGCCCAGGGTGGCTGCCCTCAACACACCCCTGGGACGGCCCATGAACTCCCCCCCACTAAATTGGGGGGCAGTTTCTGATAAAAACCCCAAAAAAAGGGACAAAAACCGGGGCAGGGCTTTGGGCACAGAACCAGCCGGTAGCATCATCAGAACGGGCGGGGATCTACCCAACCCGGGGGATAGGGGGGGGAAAAAAGGGGGAAAACAAAATTTGGACTCCCCCGGGGCCCGGGTTTGGGGTTTATCTCAGTCCCCCGGCCCCTTTGGGACACCTGGAAAGGGGAATGGATGCGGGAGATTTTCCATATTTTGGGGATATAAAACCCGCCAGGGAAACCTTTTAATGAGCTGGTGGGCCAAAAAAATCGATATGAAATATGTTTTAGCGAATTTCTTTGAACCCTTGCGAGCATTTGTTCAGTGCTAATTATTTTTACAGGGAGACCCTTTTCCCAGGGGTTTGCCCCAAAAAGGCTGTGGGGGCCCTTCCTCCAAAAAGGCATTTAACTGGCTTCGTTACGGGTTTTAAAAATTAAGCTTGTCCTGTGCTGGGGCAGATGTGATCTGACTGATTAACTTTTAAAATTTGTTTTCCCTTTGGGGGGCTGGGTCTGCCCTTGTCAAGCGGAAAAGATGACTCAAAAGATCAATTTTTTTTCCCTCACACCCCCCCCTTTTGAGGGCGCTGGGGGGGGGGCCCAAAGCACCCCCTCCACCGGCTCCACCAGGCGCCCAACTGACCCCCCCCTTTGTCGGGACAACCCATGGGCCCGTTGCCGGGTCTGGGGCCCTTCCGGTGGCGAATGACGAAGTTGTACTGCTGGAATGACGGGGCCCAAACGACAACCTCCCTTTGGTTTCCCGGGAGACCGTGTTACCCAAAGGCCAGGAGGGTTGTGGTCCTGTCCCCCAAACAATAAAAATTCCGCCCTTTAAAAAATAGGGCGGGGCACCCGGGCTGCAGGGCCCACACTATCGCCATGGACATTCTTTTTTCCATGGTGGAATGGGGGCCCCCAATTCCCTCGGCAGAAGCCTTTCCCCGGCTCAGGAAACAAAAAGGGGAAGTTTCCTGCCCCCTTTTAGTGTCCACCCGGCGAGCACTGAAACCGGGGGCCCAAAAGTCACTGGCAGCCCGGTTTGTACTAAAACTGCCGGGTGAAGTCGGGGGGCATGGAAAGTACTGGGGAGCCGGAAAATGGGGGCCCTTTGAGGCTTGGAAAAACCGACTGCGAAAGTTCTTTGCCCAAAAACCGACTCCCGGAGGGCAACCATTTTCCTTTCCGGGGGGTCTGCCAGGGGCTTTGCCCAGGGTACTAAATTTTTGGAACAAACCCCCTTAAAGAACCCAGGGGAGCCCAAGAAAGACCAACACCTCCTTTTTGGGGTCCCTGGGGGAAGGCCGGGAAAAGTGTTTGGACACCACTTTACCCGGGGCCTCGGGGCTTTCAAGGCCGCCCCCAAAACCTACCCCGGGGCCCCCAAGAAAATGGCCCTTTCCCCAAAATTACCCCAAACCTGCACTTTTTTCCCCGGATTGATGGTAAACCCTGCCCGGGGGGAAACGGCCAAAAACACCCGCTTAAAGGGGTCTGAGGGGGACCCCCCAAAGGTGGGCCCGAAAACGGCAAAGCCCATCCGGGTTGCACCCGGGCGAACCCTTCAAGCCCCCCAAAGCACGTGTCAAAACCATCCGGGCTAAAAAATTTAAAAGGGGGGAAATTCTTCACCCAAAAGGCATAAACAGTGGACTCATAAAAACCCAAAGGGGGTAAAAACAGAGCGTTCCCCTTTGCCTCACGGGAAAAGGGGAAATCTGCCAATATCCCCGGGCTCAGATCCATAAATGGTCAGGGGAAAAGGTTGTGGCCCCGGGCCAACTGATCAAAAGGCAGGAAAAACCCAAATGCTTGGCTTTGGGGTACCGCATCCGGGGACCTTTGACAGCATTGAGCCCCCTGAAATCCACGAGAAGGGGGTGGTCCGATCCTTTTTGGGAAAAACGGGACAACAGGCAGGCCCGGGCACTTTTGGACCCTGTTTTGCCCCCCAGTCTTCAGCATCTCGTCATCTCCTAACGCAGGGTGTTTGTTTGCTTTTTTGGGGGGAGATCCGATATGCTGAAGGGCCGGAAGGGGGGTTTTGATCCCCCCCGGTGTCCTTTGGAGGGACGGCTGACCCCCGCCCTTTCCCGGGGCCCCGTTATTTGAACAATGCTCTGAAGGGGAAAGAGGGAGCCAACAGGGGGGACCGTTTTTCCTCCTGGAGCGCCCCCACAAATCCCACGTCCTCTATGGACCCACCTGCCCTGACCGGGGCAAGCAGTCCAAGGGGTTTCTCCATCCATTTTCCTGGGGCGGGTTTTGGCACAGGGGAAAGGGCACCATACCCCCGCCCCATGATGCCCCCTTCATCATGTTAAAGTGGAACCTTCCGCCTTCCCCCGGGGTCTGTCCAGGGTAAACCAGGTACTTTGACTGCGTTGATTTGGGCTGGTGCAGGGACAAAAGGGCCTTCCCCCAGGTTTCCGGGAAACTTGTCCTGTGGTACGGGGACCGGGACCGCCACTTTTCTGACCCAATTTGGTGGGGTCCTCCACAAAAATTCGGCGTCCCAACTCTTCTGGTCACCCTTTGGGCCCTTTTTGCAAAATTCCCCGGGTTTGGCACAAAGCTGTGAAAAGGCCTGCTTTTTGTCACGGAAGCGCACAACATACTCAATGACCGAAACCTGGGGGGTTTTCAAAGTCCCCCTTCCCAGGCCTCCTTCACCAGACCCAGGGGCCCCCGCACCGTCCCCCATACAGGAGCTTGAAGGGAGAAAAACCCCGGGTTGGGGTTTTGGGGGAAACCCTTCCCGGAAGGCGAAAACGGGAGTGGGGGGTCCCGGGGGCCCCCAGTCGCCGCCCTTTTTGGGGGGTCACCAACATCTTCAGCATTGCTTCAGGGGCCATTGAACCGTTCACCGGGCCTTTTAATCTGTGGGTTTTTTACGGCTGGCCACCAGATTTGCAACCTGTATCAGCTTACAACAAGGACCCCCAATTAGTTTGCGACTTGAACGGGGGTCCCCTGGTCAGTGGGGCATTTCCGGGGGAAAGCCCACTGGGGGGAGAAAATCTCTAGTAAGGTGGGGGCCCCACCTTGTGGGGCCCAAATGGCCCGAAAAGGGCCCTACCGTTTTTCCCGGGTACCGAGTGGGGGGATCTCCCTACCGGTCAGTAAAAAAATTTTTCCCGGGGGCTCTGGGAAGGGGACAGGGGTCCAATTAAATCCACAGCCCCCCTCCCTTGAAAGGCTTTTTAATGATAGGCAGGGGTCCCCAGTGGGGCTTTTAGCCTCGCCCACCTTCCCCACCCCTCAGAAGGGGGTCACACAAACCCGGAAATTTGGGGGCAGCCACACACCCCCCATCTTTGGGCCCAAATTAGAAATGCGGGGGGCCGGGGCTTTCCTTGGCCCTTGGGGGATCCCTATTTGTCCAGCCAAGGGAATCTTGTGCGAAGCCGAAACAACCCGCCCTAAAACGGAAAAGGGTCCCCACCAACCGCGGTCCCTGGGTCACGCCTCCTTTGAACCCGGTCGGGAACCGCACTGGTAAAAAGGCCGATCTTGGCCCAGACCACCCGTCGGTGCCCAGTCCGGGGGTGGCTGTGCCGCCTGCCCCTTTAGACCCCTTTCAGGCTGCCCGCCCACCCGGGTTTTAACCCGCGCCTGAAACTCCCCGACTAGCCCGGGGCCCAGGGGGGAAGAGACGCCACGTCATCTTTGGGTTCCAGGGGACCAACCCTCCGGCCCCCACCTACCCCGGGGCACTTACCGGTTCCGTTTGGGGGAGGATACCGCGGGCCCCTGAGGGGCCCTCCTGGTTTCCTGGCCCCCCCCACTGAAAACGTGACAGCGGCCACGCCCGGGGCTGCAACCGCTGGTGGGGGCCCCCCCTCCCCCTCACCCTTTTTAATGAAAAGTCGCCATTCTCCCTTGGCCAACCTGGCCTTTTACATCCTGTTTGGGGGGAGACCCGCCTGTGACCTTACCGGGGACCCCCTCCTCACCTCCCACCTCCCCCCCCCACAGCTGTCTGCCCCCTTTTGCCCCCTTTTAAAGCCCACCCAAGAAAAACAAACCCCAGAAAAGGCATGCGGAAACACACCCTGCTGCCCTATTGAAAACCACGACCTTATTCCTCCCAAAAGGATGGAGGGGGATACCCCCATTTCTCCCCCCCCCCCATACCCCCAAACAGAAATGCATATTAATAACATTGTTTTGGGAAACCCAATTAAAAAGGGGGGATGACATATCATTTTTGGGGGGGAAGCAAAACCTTGGGGGTTTCGGGGGCCCAAAAAACGGGTTTACCAGCTGCCCCAATTCTGTCCCTAAAAAAAAATTAAAAAACCCCCGGGAAAATTTTCCGGCGCCCAATTTCCAAACCCCCCGCCCCAATTCCCTCCCCGGGCCCCCCCCGGTCCCCAAATACCCCCTTTGGCAACGGGGCCAGAAAACCCGGGCACAACGCCCCCAAATTCCCCCGGAGACACGCAAGTTTTTCCCCGGGAAATCATGTCCTTTGGGGACACCACTCAGGCCGCCCCCAAAGTCATCTCCCGCGCCGGGCCCAAAGGGAGTCCCAGGGCAACCAGCCCGGGGGGTCCCCACGTTTACTGGCGGTATTTAAATAAAGGGGGGCCTTTTTCCCCCCCCCCCCCCAACCCACACAAAAAAACCCTTGGGGGGGCCCTTTGGAAAAGGGGACGGGGAAACGGGGCCCATTTTGGCCCTGGGGAAAAGGGGCCGTTGAAATTTTCCCGGGCTTTTTGAAAGGGTTGACAGGGGTTGGGGTTACCCCCCCCAGATGTGGAAGCAGGGGGGTGGGGCCCCCCTGTGTTTTAAGGGGTATGGAAAACGGGGCCCTGCGGGCATCTTACCCCCTCTCCACCCGGTTTTGGCTTCCGGGCCCCCGGGGTGCCCCTTTTTTGAGCGAACTCATCCGCGAGGTTCTGTGGCGGTGGCCCCCTCGGTTTTTTTGGTCACGAAGAAGCTTTTTGGAGGTCCTCTGGGCATTTCCACAAAAACTGCCTGTGGGGATGGGGTTTCCCTTCGCTGCTAAAAAGGGTTGGTATCTTTAGCCCCGAGGTCCACGGTCATGTCTCGGGGGGGCCCGCATGTGGGGGGGCCCAGCTTCTTTTGGGCCCCGCTGCAAACCCCGGGAAACTTCTTCCTGTAAAAATCTCAGGAGTGAAAATTGTACTCCCGGATAAGTGCCTGTTTCCCATTCCCTCGTGGGTGGGGGTTTGGACTGCTGGGCATGTCCTCGAAGATCTTCCAAGCTTTACCTCTGAGACGGGGGTCAGAAACCGAACCCACGGTCCCCCAGGCACATTGGGTGGGGGCAAATTTTTTCAAAAAGCCAGCAGGAAGGTTTTCCAAAAACTCCACCCTTTTTCCACAAAGGGAAAAAATCCCCGCCCTCAACTTTTGGGGAAAACCTGGGGCCGAGGGGGGCTCTTCACGGCCTGGGGGCCTTTGGCCTTTTTCCGAGCTGTAAACACCTTTTTTTGGTGGGGGCACGGGGCCCCGGGTGAGTTCCCGCTGGGCCCCTCCCGACGTTTCTGCAGCTGCCGCCTCTATCTGCTCGTGACATTTTGCAAACTGCTTTGGAGGGGCCTTTTAAACGTCGAGGGTTTTCCCGCCTCCCAACTTAGCCAGGACAGCTTGCAAAGGGGAAAAAACCGATTTTTTGCTGCCCACTGCGCCCCCTTGACCACCTGCCACTGGCTCCTTAGGAGCCCGAGCTTGGGCTCCCCCTCGCCTTCCCAAATCCAAGGCCGGTCTGGGGGGAGCCCCTGCTCCTTCCCCAACTGTTTCCTCTGGGGCCCACAGCTTTGCCCTTGCTACGACCGCCCCCCAAACCTACAAAACCCCTTTGGGCAAAATTTACACAAAAAACCGGGAACCCCGAATGCACCCAAAACCTGTATTTGCACTTCTGCCGGTCTATTCTGAGTTTGTCTTAAAACCCCCAGCAGCAAAACCCACTTCTGGTAATTTCCCAAATGCGGATTTCGGGACAAAGCACTCACACACACTTTGTCCTTTAAACCCACCGCTCTGCCACCAAAAAGTGATGAAAACACCCCAGTTTCCCCCGGGGGCCCGGAAAAGGACGACGTCCGACTTGGGGTTTTTTCCCCGACGTTTCACGGGGCCCCCTCGGGGGGGCCCAAGGTCCCCGCCAGATAAGTACCCTGTTAACCCTTGCCCCACCGGGGCCCCGGGGGAAAAAACAAAAGCTGCCCCCCAGTTTTTTTCGTTTTGTTTTTAAACCGGTCCTTTTCCTACCCTTTTAGCAGGGGCAGGAACCAAACCCCCCGGAACTATATACAAAAACCGGGGAATTAGCGTGTGAGGCCTTGATCAAACAGACAACTCAGATTAAAATTTATAATTTTTAAATTTTTTTGAAAGCAAAACAAAACAGGGGATATTTGGGACAAGATGGGAAAAAAATATACAGGTCAAGAGGGGGTTTCAAATACATTAAAGGGATTTCAGACAAAAAAAAAAGGGATTAAAATAAGTCAATTTTTCCCTTTTTGCTTGGGGGCCCCGGCCCCCCATGGGGGGGGATATGTGGCCGGCTGCTGCGTGCGGATGTCCCGGAACTGTTTAGGTGGCCCCCCTCCTGGATCAACGAAAGAGCCCAACCCTGGGTTTTATTTCTTATATCTTTTGAGGGGACAACCCACTTGGCTGCCCCCCTACACAACCCCCGGGGGCGGCCTATGAACTCCTCCCACATAGGTTAAAGGGAGTTTTTTTTTTGGGAAAAAAACCCAAAAAAATGGACTATAAACTCGGCGGGCCTTTGGGACAGAACCGAGCCCGGGACAACATCAAACCGGGTGGAACAAACCCCCCGCCTGGGGTATGAGACCAAACCCCAAACTTATGGGCTTTCCCGGGGTCCGGGTTTTGGGTATCTCAGTCCCCCTGCGCCTTGGACACCTTTGGAAAATGGGGAAAAAGCGGCGGGAAGGTTTTCCCTAATTTGAGATATGAACTCCGCCATGGACCAGTTATGTGGCCCGGCCGCCTAAAATCGATATGAAATATCGGAGACGGGCTCGAAATGGGCCCGAATTGAGCGAAGGGCTTTTAAGCTTTCGAGCATTTGTTCAGTGCTAATTAGGTTACATGAGGGTCCTTTCATGGGTTTTACACCATGCTGGGGGCGGCTTTTCCTTTAGAAAGGGATTTTTCAAAAGGGCTTCATTTCTGTGGGAAATTGAGCCTTTTCCTTTGCTGGGGGAGTGTGGATCTGACTGATTAAAGTAAATTGGGTTCCCCGGGGGGGCTGGGGGGCTGACTTGTCCCCAAGGGTGGAGGGGAGGACTCATATTGAGGGCAATTTTTTTCCTCACAAGGTGTGTAAAAACATCGGGTTTTAAAGAGGCGGGGGGCCTTTTTGGGGCAGCGGTTCGGGGCGGGTTCCTTTATGGCAAAGGCTGACATTGGAAAAACGGCCCTTTCCCTCTGCCCACCGGGGGCAATGGGAGAGAGGGCTTTTTTTGGGGTTTTTTACTGGGAAAGGAAAAGTTCTATGGATCGGTGCCCCCCCATGGGTTTTTTCGTTTGCATGCGCGGGATTTTGAGGTGGGTTATTGTTCCTTTTTGGGGTGGTGGTTAGGGGATTTTTGGGAGGGTTAAATTCTAAATCCATTACTTTGGGGATTTTTTTTTGCGTAGGGCCCCCTTGGGTTTCCCCCCATTTGGGGGTCTCTGCTTGGGGGATCTTTGTAAATTGGGGGGCGGAGCAGGGTTTGGGGGGTTTCCCCTGGCGGGGGGGGCCCAGTGCCTGTTTGGATTTTTGGGAATCTGCATCGACTCCGTGGGGATGGAGTTTTAGGTTGCTGGGGGATAAGCTCAGGGGATTGAAAGGGGGGGGTGCAAGAGGGTTGGGCGGTTAAAGAAGATTCCGGGTGCAGGAATTGCAAGGGTTCTTGCCGGCAAACTACAAATTTGCCTGTAGAATTTTGGGCCCCGGGGAAGGGGATTCGTAGGCGTTTGGGCAAGGGGTTTTGGCGGGGATTGAAAGCCGCACCACTTTGTGGGCCCGGGGGAACCGTGAACACAGGGAAGAAATTGGCGGGGTGGGGGTCATTTTTAAAAATTTTAAAAAGGGCCGGCCCTCATTTTGGGGGGGGGGAGGGCTCCAATCGGGGGGTGGACCAAACTTTTCGGTTTCATCAGGCAGCACGGGGTTTTTGGGGCCATTTGCGAGGACAGCTGGGCCCGGGGGCCCCGTGGCCGGGGAGTGGGCGGACTCTCCTTTGGGGGCGGAAATTTTGGGGTTTCCTCAAAATCTTTCCCCTCGTGGGGGCGTTTAGCTTTTGGGGGGATCGGGTGGTGTGGGCCAAAAGGCTTTTTTCCATTTTGACAACTTGGCGAGGGGCAGGCTATCAACAACCCTTTTCGGTGTCCTTTCGCCTCCGGTTTGGGTTTTTGCTGCTCCGGTTTTGGTTTTTTTGGTTTTTTGGAATTGAATTCTGGATGGTGGGGGGAGCATTTTTCCGGGTGTGCTTAACGTGGGGGGCTGATTCCTTTCCCCGATTTCAGTTGGGGAAAAATTAAAGGGAAACTGGCGCCCGACGGCGGCGGGGCGCGGGAAAGAATGGGCCCCAGTCCCTTTGGAGCGCGGCCCCCGAGACGCCGAAACCATTTTTTTTATTTTCCCGGGGTTCCCTGTCAGGTGGGACCGGTTGGCCTATGAGAGGGCCGGGGGAGTTTGGTTTGGGGTAGCTTTAAGGTTTTGGGGCCGGTTACGTCGGAGGAAGATAGGGGGGGCATTGTTGTGCCTTATGGTTCACATGGAGAGGCTGGGGGGTGGCGACTGCTAAAAGGGAGCAGGGGGTTTTTGGGGGGCTTAAAACATTTGGGTTTTTTTTGAAAGGGGGGATTTGGACCAAAGGGCCCTTTTTTATTCTCGGGCTCTGCGGTTACAGTCGTGGGGGCGGGGGCCCGGGACCTACGTTGCCCCCGGTGATCCCCAGTTTTGGGGAATTGGGGGGGTTTTTTGGGAGTCAGTGGGCTTCGGAGTTTCCCAGGTGGCATTATTTGGCCTGGCCTTCTCGCTGGCATTTTTCCCGGGGCGTTTAGGGGGGGGGAGCTGTTCCCCGAGTCGTTCAAAAGGGGGGGGATTGCGGGGGCCGCGGATGGGGGGGAAGCACGGGGAAACGGTGTTTTTTTTTGGATCCGGGGGTTTAAAAAACGGATCAGGGGGGTAGGGGCCCCCGGGGTTTACATTTTGGGGGGTTTCCCCGGGGGCTCGGGAATTTTCCCTCTGGAAATTTTTTGGCGGGCTTTTGGGGAATTTGTGCGGGATTTGGTTGGTGGGCCTCTACGGGTTTCACCAGGATGGGATCGTTTCGTCTCGTTTTTCAGCTTGCGGCGGTTTTCCCGGGGGGGGGGGTTGGGGGGGGGGCTTGGGGGCTTTGGGGTTGGACCCGGTAATTTTCGCCCCGCACTCGTTCGCATAGGGGCGGCAACGGAGGGGGGGGCGGGGGGGGCTTCGCCCTGATTTTTGGTCCGCAGGATTGGAAGAGGGGAAAATCTGCCCGGGTTCCCGGGTTTATAGTGCGCCCCCATTTTAATTGTCCGGGGGAATGTTTTAGGAGTGGGGGGGTTTTTCTGTTTTCCCCTTAGCCCTTCCGTTACTTTCGTTTTTTCTTTTTTTTGGGTAGTTCGTTCCCCTTGCCGGGTTCGGATCCGGGGGACATTCTTAGGCCCAACGGGGCGCGGAAGAGGGGGACTTGTGGCCGGAATTGGGCGCAGCTCTTTTTTTTTTAAACACGCGACGGGCGGTAAATTCGGTGGATAGGACCGCGGTATGGGGGGTGGCTGGGGGGTGGGGGCCGGGAATTTTTTGGCGGTTTTCCCCGCACGGAAAGACCCCCGGGATGTCCGGGTGATACATGCGGGGTAAAAACTGGGCCCCCCTTCCCTTTCCCCGCGAGTTTACAAAGGGAACAAGAATTATGACCTGTTGGGGTTTTGTGGTCTTTCGTTTCCAAGGCGGGTCATTATAGGGGCCCGGACAGGGTTTGTCCCCCGCATCATTGGGGGGGCCAGGTCAGGGCCCAGTTTGAACAAGGCCGGGGTAAGGGTGAACAGGTCAGGGGGCGGGTTTTGTGGCACAAAGGGGGGTGTGTTCGGGCGCCCCTCGAATTGGAAGCAGGCGAGGGGAAATTTTTTTGGGGGAGAGGGGGGAAGGGGAGTTCATCTGACGGTTTTTTTGGATTGGACCAATGGGCCCTGGGGTCTTCAAAAAGGGAAATTGGGGAGAGCGTTTGGTTTGGGGGGGGGCTCGCTTTCATGTGGCGTCATTGGAAAGCCGCTTTGGGGGGGTTTGGGTTTTTTGGGAGGGGTTTGAAAAATTTGGGTGAGGGGCCCTTGGGGGGAAAGGGTTTTCCCCTCAGGGGTTTGGGCAATTTGGGACGCCCGGGCAAGGGTTTGGGCTCTTTCGGGGTTTTTACCCCGGGGGGAAAGCAAAATGGAGGGTCATAGGTTGCTTTTGGGCCCTCTGAGCCAGGGGGAGTACGGCGGGGGGCAATGGGGGGTTTGTCCCTTTGGGGATTTGGGTCCCCGGGGCCCGGTTTTTGGGGGGCCCCAAAGGACCTGGGCCCCATTTTTGGGTACGGGTTTGGGTTTGAAAGATTTGTTTGGGTTATTTATTGTTTGTATAAGAAATATATATGTATTGGAGAGGAAAACGGGTAGAGCCCTTTATTTTTATACGGGGTTTTGTAAAAATTTTTTAACATAAAAAATATTTATATACCGGTTTACAGTTTTAAAATTTTAAATTTTTAAAACGGGTTTTGTTAAATATTTATTGTAATTTTTGTTAATAAAACGGCATGGGGCCCAATTAAATTCCAAACCGATTTTTTCTTTGGACAAAACTGGGGGGGCCGAAAAAAAGGGAAGGGGGGGAGTGGAAACAAGAGAATGTTGGGTTTTTTGGGGGATTTAGGACGCGCATAAACTCATCTTTGGCCCGGGGGGTTAAAGATTTTCCAAAGGGCCCCCCACAACTTTTTTTGGGAAAACCGCTAAGGTTGATTCACGTTCTTTAAATGCCCTCGGGGTTCTATCAACAAGACTAGTGAACACACTGATCATCCAAAGGGGCTTAATACCAGGGATTACTCAAAAGATAGTCATAATTAAGTTGTTATTGTTCTAACAGATACTCAGTGAAGCCTAAAGTTTCTCCAGCAGGGCTTTGATTAAGTTTTGGCTTCCCACTTAAAAGTTCAGATGGAAACATTTATTTGCCTGTTTAGGGTTTTTTTTAGGGCCCCAAGCCCACCTAAATGGGGTTTGTAAAAGGGTTTTTTGCAAGTTTTAAGCCACAGAAACCCCTATTCCCTTTATCTTTCCGGGATCAAAATCTTTTTTTTGAAGCCATAAATAGAGCCCCTTTTTGCCGTTAATATTTGGGCAAAAGGGAAATTTAGAAAAATTGCAGGGCCTTGGATTCAACAGTATAATTTTTCTTTTAAACAAAGTGCTCCCCCGGTTTCCCCTCCCAAAGGAAACCCAAATTTTTCCTTGTAAAAATCAAAACAAGCCGGGCCAGCCCCAAAAATTCCATAAACAGATAATTTTAATTTAAAATTTAATTGCTTTTCCCTGTGTTCACCCCAAAAATTTAAATTTTCCCCAACGGGTTTGAGGTCTGAATTATGTTGCACCCGGGTAGATCCCTTCAAAAAATGTATCGACAAATTTCCTCTTAGAAGATTTGAGTAACTACTAGAGACCTTCTCTGAATCCAACAAAGACTCAAAATAAGTAAACTTTTTCCAGTTGAAGATATCCCTATCATTCTGCTGCTGACAGGACTAAGGGAAAACAGATTTAAAATTTCTAAAAAAAACCACCAGTTTAAATTTGCAAAATAGAAAGGGAATGGTCTCCTGGGAGGAGGGGGGGGGGGTAATTTAGGGTTTTTGCTCTTATAAAATTTCCTCCGGGTTTAATCTGAATTAAAAACATAGAGAAGAAAAATTTTGTTTTGTTCCCCCCCCAAACCTTTTTGTTTTTTTTGAATTCAGCAGGCCCTCAAAAACCCCCTTTTCCCTAGGGGAGATTTGGAAATTTAACCTTTGGGAAAACTTTACGGGTTTTAATTTGCCTGTTACAGTAAAAAGGGCAACCTCAATTTTTATACACACTTATGCTTTCAACTTTTTAAAATTGGGAAATGATGTTACCTGCTTTAAAATTTAATACAAAAGTTTTTTTGTGAAAAAACCCACGGATATTTTTAAAAGGGAGCTTTTAAAGCGCTTTTTGGGGATTTTAAAGATGGGTTGGATAAATTTCCCAACTATATGTAAAATAAAAAATTTTATTCGCAAAAAATTTGACATTGGGAAAAATATTTTCCCCACAAAAAAATTGTATTTTATTTGCTAAATGCAAAAAACCCCATTTTAAAATTTTCCCCCAGGGAACCTGCCACGCTTCATCAGGCGGAATGGTAAAGTGTACAAAACAGTTTTTAAATTTAAAAAAAAAAATTTCCCCCGGGAGGGAACATCAAAAAGGGGTTAAAAAAGGTTTCAATAAAAACATTTTTTTTGGGGGGCAAAAAGCATAAAATGGGGCGGTCCCAAAATTTTCTGGGCGCCCTTTTTTACCCGACATAAACGCAGCCCCATTAGCTATAGTTTAAAATTGCCTGTACGCCAATATCAAGCCCATTACAGAGCGCCCACAGCACTTTGTAATGCGCCTGATTTTGGGGGGGGCGTGTGGGAGGCGGGGCACACTAAAAAACCATACAAGCTATAAAATTTATACTTCGGGTAGGGAAATTTTCCAGGCGCTTTAACGGGCAAAAACGGGAATACCACTTTCAAAGGGTATACCTGGGGGCCAAATTTTGGGACGTTTATGCACTGAATGCCCTAAATTTATGACCCGCAGTAGCCGGGTTCATAAATCATTTGCATTCAACACTAATTTTAAAAATGCAAAAAAAATTTGGCGCTTAAACCCAAGAATTATACATGTCCCCCCTTTTTGGTTTTTTTTTAAAAAATTTACAAAAAAATAAAACATTTTTTTTTCCCACACTTATGTAAAACCCTATTAACAACTTTATTAAACCCACAAACAAGGGTTTTATTACTTTTTGATTTTTTGACCACAAACCTTTAAAAAGGTCATCCCCACAGAAGTATTTTGAAAAAATGGGACTGTTTTTGTACACAAACCCATTCACCCCCTGAGGAAGCTTGACGGGTTTCCATTTGAAACGCGTAGTATGTTTTTTGCATTTACAAAAAAATTTAAATAAAAAATTTTGTCATTTCTTGCAGAAAAACCTCTTTCCCTTCCCCACATACATATGGAAATAATAATCTATACTTTGGCGGAAATTTTAAGTTGCCTACTGGCCAAAGCCTTTACAGTCTATTAATTTTTTAAAAGGGTAGGTTAATTTTAACTTTGTTTATAGAATATCCAAAAAAAAATCCAAAAATTACATTTATAAATTATATAAATCTTTTTTGCTTTTTGCAGGGAAAATAAAAACAATCCCTCTAGCAAAAAATTAGGTTGGGGGGAAAAAACCCTGTGGGGGAAAAGCATAGAAAGTCAGGGGCCTTTTTTAGTAGTTGAAAAAATGAGGTTTGCACAAAATGTCAAGGGGAAATTTTGGTCCACCCTCTTTAAGATGATCTCAAAAAATAAATTATGTTTGGGGGAGGCTATTACTTGGAAACTCAAAAGTTTTCAACCCCCTTCCAAAATTTTTCAAAGGGAAAAAGGTCGGGAAACCCCCCTTGGGGCAACTAAAAGGACCTAAAGGGGCTTTTTTTTTAAGCCCTCCTTTGTTGCCTTTGCTGTATGTTTTGGGGTCATTGTTTTGCGGGGAAAAACCCGCCACAAGCCATTTAAAATGCCCCTGGCAGGGGAAGGGGGTTTTGTCACTAAAGATTCTAGGGTACATGGCTCCATCCATTCCCCCCCATTGATGGGGAAGTAGTTTTTGGCCCTTAGCAGAAAAAACACAACCAAAACATAATGTTCCACCCCCATGCTTGACAGGGGACATGTTTTTTTGGGGTTTAAATAGGCACTTTTCCCCTCTTCCCCAAAAAATGGAAAATTTGATTTAATGCCAAGAGAAAAATTTTTTGTCCCCCATTTTACCAGAGCATTTTTTTTTTTTTTTCCCAATACTCACGGGAAATCATCCAGGGTTCATTGGAAAAAACTTCGAGGGGCCCTTTCACATGTGCCTTCTTGACAGGGTGCCCTTTAGGGGGTAAATTTTTTTTCCCAAGGGTTTTTCTTGGCCTGTGGTCCCAGCGCCAAAATTAAAAACATTATCAAATTACCCCTTTTTAGTTTTAGGCTAAATCCTTCCCTTACCTTCCCCAGGGATCAAGGAAAACCCCACAGGTATTTTTTTGCATGGTGGGGGGCCCCCCAGATGGGGAGGGCGTTTGGGACAGTCTTTTTGTATTTTTTTTCCCCTTTTTTTCTTACAATTAAAACCAACAGTTGTCCCCTTCTCACCGGGCCTCTTACTTAGGGTTTTTTAAAAATTCCATTCTAGCTTTGTGCGGTCTATGATCTTGCCCTGATTTTCTTAGAAAGTTCTTTGGTATTGCCCAAAATTGGGAAAGGGGTTAAAAGAGTCTGTCCGTTTAAATTGAGTCCTGTGGACAGGACCCTTTTATAAAGGGACTATTTAAGAAAAACTCAAAAATCCAAAATAATGTTAAAAAAGTGTGGTAGGTTTTTATATTTGCTTATATGGCTTTTACAAATTGCACGGGGGTTTAGCTGCATAAAAAAAAGGCCACATTTGGGCCCAAAACGTTCCCAAAGCTTTGGTTTTTGCTAAACTGTGAAAAAAAAACAAAAATTCCCCTTTTTTAAAAATGCTTTTTCCCCCCATTCACTTTTACTTAAGCCCGCTGTCTTTAAAGCGGGGTAACAGTTGATTAAGCAGCGTCTAACTGGTTTATAGGAAAAAGCCAAAAACTTTTAATTAGTTTTAAAGGGGGATTTTTTTCAAAAATTTTTAAATGGGAAAGGGTTTTTTTTAAGGTAAACGAAATTTCCAAATCTGCGAAAATTTAAAAGGTTAAAATCTGTGCATCATCAATTAAGTCGCCCCTTTTTTTGGGCGTTTTCCTGTAATTTTGGGGGCCAGCAAATTAGATTACAGAATAGAGGGAGGGTGAAAATGTGTTTGCGAAATCAGACTGGGATGGGGTAAGGTTGCAATTTGGGTGGGAAAAAAAACAAAGACCTTTGTTTTACATAGAACAAACCCTTTCCTGTTTCAGCCTCAGGGGTTTTTCTCCGGGGTCAACATAGGGAAAAGGGACCTGGGTCTGCCTTTGGCCAAACAGCTCAGCGAAATTTGCAATTTTTTGCACAGAAAAAACCCAAAAATTAGCTTTTATCCTTCCAATTTTTGTTTGATTAAGATTTGAAGATTTTAAGGGAGTTAGCTAGAGAATTTTAAAAACAGCCCTCTACCGCTGTAAATTCACGGCGGGGGGGGGGAGGGAGGGGGGGGGGCCCCCCCGGCGAAACACAAAACAAAAACACTATCTATAAAAAAACACTGGAAAAAATTCACCAAGACTTAGGGGTTTGACATTGTAGTGGGAATAATCCCTTTTTATTAAAATTTGGGTTTGACAAATTTTTTTCCCGGGTAATTTGGGGAGCCGAACTTTTATTGGGGTACAAAATATTTTTAGTAACCCGCAGGTCTCTTTGTTAGGGTGCAAACCCACTTTTTTTATCAGTATAAAATTTTAGAAAGGGGTTTTTTTTTCAATTTTACCCATTTCAACCCGTGACTGTTGATAAATCCCCCCTTGCAGTTAAAATTTCAATCCAAACAATCCCTTTTAGTCAAACACAGGGTTTTTGTTTTCCAAAAATACCTGTATCGAACGAAAAACACACAGTTTCGTGTTTTTTTTACATTTTTTCGCACCCCAAATTTTTCAATTTCCCCAGCAAACTAACGTAAAATCTTAAAACAAGCAATTCTATATTCACCACAGTTTAATTTTAAAGGTGCAAAAAAAACCGTTTTTTATAAACAAAACCCTAACATTTTCGGGGGTTTTTTGACTTTTGCACATCCCCAATTTTTCATTGACGAAACATCAAAGGGAAATCTAAAAACAGCAATTCTATTTCCCCCCACAGGTGAATTTAAGGTGCCAAAAAATAAGTTTTTTATCCCCAAAAAATAAAAAGTTACGTGTTTTTTTACTTTTTTCACACCCAGCATTGTTCATTGACGCACATCCCACGTAAATTTTTAAAACAGCAATTCTATATTACCCCAGGTAATTTAAAAAGGTGCAAAAAATACCCCTTTATTAAAAAACCAAAACAAAACAGTTACGTTTTTTTTTGACTTGGCGCACCCCCGCTTTGTTTATTGACGCACAAACTACGTAAAAAACTTAAAAAAGCAATTCTATATTTAACCCCAAAGGGGAATTGAAAAAAGGGGCAAAAAATAAAACCCTTTATTATAAAACAAAAAATAACAAATTACCATGTTTTTTTTTCTTTTGCCCCACCCACATTGTTCATTGACACAAACATCTAGTAAATCTTAAAAACACAATTCCCATAAATTTACCACAGGGGAATTGAAAGGTGGGAAAAAATATCGTTTTTTATACCCAAAAAAAAACAGTTACGTGTTTTTTGACTTTTGCCCCTCCCAGCATTGTTTATTTACCAGCAACTATAAATCCCAAAAAAGCAATTCTTATTCCCCCACAGGGGGAATTTAAAAGGTTTTTGTTTCTTTTAAAAACCTAATGTGTTTCCCTAAAAGTAGCAACCCCAAACCAAAAGGGGCTGTATGTTGGGTGTTTTAATTTTTAGCTTCTCCAACCTTGTTTTTGGGGGTTTAAAAAATGAAGGTGTTGTTGCTCTCCCATAACTTTAATGGGCATCGCTCATAATCGAACCCCTCACTAAACAAAAACCTTATCGATAGCGCCCACAACGACAACGATCGATCTCGATAGCCAACGCAAAACGCTCAACACTACTCTTAAAGGTTTTGGGAAAAATTATTTCTCTCAGCAAAATGCAAATAAATTTAAACAATGGATTTTCCCCGGGTTTTAATTTTTGGGTATTCTATCTCTCAATGTTAAAATTAACTACCCCCTTTAAAAATTTTAGACGTTTAAGTCTTTGTTAGTGGGCAAAAATTTTCAAAATCAGGGAAAAGGGCAAATAATTATTTCCTTTACTGTAATGTGGACAATTTTCCCCACAGCTGTTAAAAAAGGTGCATTTTAAAATTCCATTTATAAATATCCATGTTTTTACATGGAAAACCTTTAATTCTCGAAGAGGATTACCTACTGGAGGGCAAAGGACCCCCATGGGGAATTTTGGGAAAAATAGCAATTTTGGACCTTTTTTTTATACATGTTTTTTTTTATGAGTTGAAACCCTACTTGTATAACTTTTATCAGGTTTAGAAAACCCCGTACCTGATTTTTCTTTTTAAACGGGTATCTAAAACATACACTACAAGGGGGCGCTGTGTCTTTCTTCCCTTTTCCCCTGAACCCACACCAATCTTCTGCTAAAAAACTTTTTAATGGGGCAGGTAAAACAACCCTTTGGGCCTAAAAATTTTGGGACTTTAAAAGGGAAATTGTTTTGGCAAAACCCTGGAAAGTTTAAAAGAGGAAAGCATTAAAACTTTTTAAAAATAACCCCGCAAAAGAAGACTCTAAAAAGGGCAAGAAAAAGCAAAAAAGTGGCCCCCCTTTTTAAACCCATTGGGTAGCAAACCTTGGGCCCGAACCTTCCCGCCCTGGACCCTTTCCCGCAGGGGCGCCTTCTCCAACCTCAGCCCCGGGAAACGCATGCAAATAGGCCCACGGGGAGAGGGTCCCCAAAGGGGAACAAATTTCCCCTCCCGTTTTTTCAAGCCCCATACAAAAAACCCTGTTTCCGGAAACGGAAACTAAAATTTTAAAAAAATTTTTTTGGCTTTCCTGCACTCCCCCGATCACCAAAATTTCAAAGGGACGCTGCCTGATGTCTAAAAAAAAACCTCCCCCAAAGGGTTTCCCCCTGGAAAAAACCACTAAACCATCCCCCCTCTGTCAGCGGGGGAAAATCTTCAGTGACCCCTTCCCCGTACGTAAATGAGCTCTTGTCCTTTTAAGTGGGGGCATTACATAAGGGAGAGACTTGGGGTTTTTAAAGGTTACCCCGGGTTTTTCCCCCGGGTATTTTTTCGGGTCCCCCCATGGCTGCAGTGGGCCCGCCCTATGCTCAATTTGGAAAAACCGGGCAAGTCACGGGTTGGGGTCAGGAAAATTTTCATTTTCATGTTTTTGGTTTGGGAAACCCCACCCGGTGCTTTCCCCGCCTTTTCTTCCCAAAACCGCCCAAGCCTTTGGGGATTTTTTCCTTCTCCTTTCCCCAAAACTTTGGGAGACATTTTCTCTGAGAAGCAAGCAGAGACTTTTACCTCCTCATTTGGGCCCCTTTTGACTGCCCTATTGACCTGCTGCCCAGGGATGCTCCCTCCCGGGGGAAAGGGCAAACGCTGTCTGCTAGTTGGCTGGTTGGCCTACATGCAAGAACATTTTCAGAAGGGGGTTTAATTTGTAATTTCCCCCCTCTCCCCCGCCGGGGGGGGGGCCCGGGTTTTTTTTCGTAAAAAGAAAATAGATGGGTTTCCCTATGTCCATTTATCGGGTTCCCCTGGTCTCAACAAGATAAAAAAATGAAAAAAACGGGGTTTCCCCTTGCTGTTGATTCCGAGCTCTTTGAACAGCTCTTTTGACCTAGATTTTTTCTAAAATGGACCTGCGAAACCTACAACCCCCATTCGGAATCGTGAAGGGGGATGATTTAAAGGGCGGGGGGGGGTTTTTTTTTAATACCCGGGCTTTGAGTTTCCGGTCATGCCCTTTGGGCCTGTAATTTCACCAGCAGTCTTCCCGGGGTTTTCAAAGACATAAATTTAGAGATCTCCTGTAAAACCCCGTGTTTTCCCTCTATCTGGATTTTAATACTGGTTTTCTCACCTGTCCAAACTCCACCCGTCCATGTGTGGGCCGGTTTTTTCAGGGGTTAAAGGGGTTAAAAACCCCCTCCCAGGCCAACTAGAAAAGTGCCCCCTTCCACCAGAAAAAACCCCGCCCTTTCCGGCCCATATTATTTTGCAGATGGGCCCCACTAAATTTTCTGCCGTACTCCGAGCCATACAGAGGTTTCTGAGTTTCGCCAACTACTATAGGCAGTTCGTGCCACACTTCTCGTTGCTGGTGTCTCCAATGGTTGCACTCGCCAAGAAAAATGGTAACCCGAAGCTATGGCCACCAGCGGCTGAGGAAGCCTTCTTGAGGTTGAAGTTGGCTTTTGCATCTGCACCCGTGCTTTCCCGGCCAGATACGGAGAAACCATTCTTCTTCGAAGTTGACGCCTCCTACGTGGGGGCCAGGGCTGTTCTTACTCAAAAAGGGCTCAAAGGCCAGACTCGCGCATGTGGCTTCTTTTCTAAAAACCCTCAGCAGAGAGGAATTATTCCATCGGGGACCTGGAATTACTGGCCATCGAACTGGCCTTGACGGAATGGCACTATCTGCTTGTAGGAGCTTGTCACCCGGTCAATATCTACACTGACCACAAGAACCTCCTATACCTTCAGACGGCCAATGACTAAACTCGCGCCAAGCTCGATGGTCTCTCTTCTTTTCTGGGTTCGATTTTCTAATTCATTTTTGCTCTGTGGAGAAGAATGTCAAGGCAGATGCTCTTTCCCATGCTTCGTTAGGGCATGAACCAGCTCCTCGGCACATCATTCCTCCTGAAAGTCTGATCTCTGCTGCTACCGTAGACCTCCAGTGGATCCCTCCAGGCAAGTTTACGTCAAATGTAGGTAAAGGATTAATTTACACAAATTGGACCTGATGTCTACACGAGTTCATAGCGGTCATAGGCATGGGCCTAACAAGGGAAGCCTGGGCCCCATAGCAAAGTTTTAGATGCATGCCTCCCCTGACCACAAACATTTATCAATACATCTTAAGTACCACTTAATAATAGTCATGCAGTTGTCAGTCTTGGGGGGACAAAAAAAAAACAGCTGGCTGATACCAAGCCCCAGTACTAGTAATAGAGAGTTGTCTGTCAGATACCCATTTTACTGAAAATAAATGAAAAAAATACACCGAAAGATAAATTTTTTTAAATTTAAATAAACACTCCCCAACAACATCACTCGTTGAGCATTTTATCAAAGAAATGGCCTTACAGATAGGTAGATCCCCCCCTTTTAGATAGGTAGTATCAATTAAGCAGGTAGCCCCCAAATTAGTTAGCTGAACGCATGTTATTAAATAGGTAGACACCCCTAGTCTGTATCTAAGTAGATATGACACCCATTATATGACCCAAGACCCTGGTAGGTAGGTAGGTCCAGCAGTAGGTAAAACCATATCAAGGCAAGGCCCCAGGTACGTACAAAAAATGGCTCCAGATATTTTGTTAAGGCCCAGGTATGTAGGTATGTAGGCAGGAAAGGTCCCATTTAGGAAGGTAGGCAGATGGCAAGGCCCCATATAGGTAGGTTAGGCCCCAGGTAGGTAGGGGCTTTAAGTAGGTGGGCAGGGCCCATATGTTGGTACTTAAGACCCAATGTAGAAAGGTAAACGGGCAAGGCCCCAGACTGATTGGTACGTCCCAAAGTAGGTGGGTCGGTAGGGCCCTTAGGTAGGTAGGTAAGACCATAGGTAGAAAGGTAAACGGGCAAGGTTCAAGGTAGGTTGGTAGGTGCCAGGCGTTTTGGTTAGGTGGGCCCAATTTATGTGGGTTTTGGTTTGGCCTTTTATTTGTGGGCCCAAGTGGTGGGCTCCAGGTTTTTAAAACCCCCATAAAAAAGTATATTTCCCCGGGAAACGGGAAGGGGGGTTTTGCCCGGGGGGGGTTTAGTTGGGTAACCCCAAGGAAAAGGAGGTTAGTGGGCCCTTAGGAAAGTGGGTTGGGTGGGACCCAAATTTTTTGGTACCCCCCAGGAAAGCTGGGCCCCTTTTTTGGTAGGTAGATAGGCCTTTATTTTGGTAGGCCCCAGATGGGCGGGTAGGGGGTTGCAGGCCCCCTTTAGGTAGGTAGAAAGCCCCATTGGGGTAGGGGGAGCTTATTTTTTAACCCAAAATGAACCCCAAAAAGGTTTGGGGCCCCGGGGGTGATGGGATTTTAAAAGTTAGGCCCAAAGGTAGGTAGGCCCGGGAAAACTAGGGAAAGGTTGTGGGGTACCCTGAGGCAAGTATTTTTAATGTAGAGAGCCCCCGGGGAAAACTAGCTGTAGAAAATTTCCCAAAGGGTGGGTTTAGGTGATCCCCAGGTACAGGGTTCCCGGCCCCCCCAACACATGTAGTTATGGTGTAGGTAGGCCCCTTTACTGGGTGGGAAAGCCTTGGGTAGGTGGGCCCGGTACCTAGGTCCCGGGTAAACTATATAGGAAAGGTCCCAGAGAGTTTTGAAGTGGGGTTATTAAGGTGGGTTCCACATAGGTAGGTAGGCCTGGCCCCATTAGTAAAAGAGAAAAAAAAATAACTTACCCTTCTCCCTGTTCCCCAGACATGATGAGTGGCAGCGCAGTTTCTCCAAATAAAAAACCCAAAATGTAGGGGGGCCTTTAAAGGATATGACGTTTAAAGGGCCTTGGGGTTTTTAAAAAAACTAGGCCTAAAAAGGGGGGAAATTTTTCCCGGTGCACATTAATTGTTTTGCAGGTCAAAAAGTATTGTTGAGCGAATTATAACCCGACAAATTTGGGAAATGGGCAAAAGTTTTTTATTTTTGATCGAAATTTTTAGATCATGCGAAAATTTTTGGTTAAAAACCTGTGAATATCAATAAAAATTTCGCGCCTTTTTCGGCGCTTCCCTGTTTTTTTGGTGGCCCAAAAAAAATCAGCTTTAAAAGAAAGAGAGGGTGAGATGTTTTTGGGGCGACGCTTGACGGGGAATTGAAAGGGTTGCAAATTGGGCTGGAAAATCCCCTGACCCTCATTTACCATAAAAACCCCCTTCCTTTTTCTTTGTTCAGTGTCTGTTCAGCGTAAAAATTAGCACTGCCCCTCTGCCTTTGTCCAAAAACAGCTCAGCAAAAATTTTTTCTTTTTCCCTTTAAAGAGAGAAAGTTTTTCCTTTTAAACCTGTGACCCTTTTTCAACTTTAGTTAGATAAAGAGATTGGAAGATTTTTTTGGATTAGGAAAGAAAAATTTTTAAAAAAGCTCTCCCGGTTGTAAAGGGAGGGGGGGGGGGGGGGGTGGAGCCCCCCGGGGCGAAAAACAGACAACCTTTTAAAAAGAATACTGGATAGGGTTAACCCAAAGCCCTTAGTGTAGACAGTGTCCTGCAATTTAGCTTTTTTATTAAAATTATTTAAACATTAAATTTTTTTCCTGGTTTTGGGCACCCCTGAAATTATATTTGGATACACTTTTTTTTAAAAGAAAACTGTAGGTCTCTTTGTTGGGTTGCCAAAACTTCCCCCTTTATTTCGTAAAAATTTTTCCAGATAGGTGTTTTTTTTTTCAATTTTGCCCATTCCATTTTGGGTGATATACCCCACCTTAAATTTTAAATTTTAAAAACCAAAGAAAATTTTTGTATCAGAAAAGGGGTTTTAGGTGCCAAAAAAAACCTTTTTTTTATCCGGGAATACTTTTCCCAGTTTAACGTTTTTTTTTCACTTTGGCCCCAGTCCCAGCTTTGTTAAATTGGGGAACCTTGCATTTAAAAATGTGTTTTACAGAAAATTTTTTTGTCACCCCCCAGTTAAAATTGATGGGTCCCAAAAAAAATATTTTTATTATCCAATACATTACAGATACTGTTTTTTTCCACTTTTGGCGCACTACGCTTTTTGTTTTTTTTGGGAGGCCCCTTTGCACGTAAATTGAAACGAAATTTTTGTGTGACCCCCGGGAATTGATGGGTGCCAAAAAAATCCCTTTTTATTTTTTCCGAATATTTTTTCGGGTTTACGTGTTTTTTAAATTTTGGGCCAGGCCATTTTGTTGAAAGATCTTATTTGCATTTAAATTTAAATTTCCCCAGAAATTTTTTGGTGGGCCCACCACAGGTAAATTGAAAGGTGCAAAAAACCTTTTTATTATCAAAATTCCCTTTTCAGAAACGTTTTTTTTTCACTTTGGCGCACTCCCGCTTTGTTGAAGATCGATTTTTGCAGTTAAATGTGAATACGCAATTTTGTAGTCACCAAGGTGAATTAAAAGGGGGCCAAAAATACCTTTATTATCCGAATACATTTCAGATACGGGGTTTTTTCCCCTTTGGGGGAAGGCCCCAGCTTTGGGTTGGGATAGAGCTATTTTGCATTTAAAATGTGAATACAGAAATTTTTGGTAGTTACCCAAAAGGTGAAATTAAAAAGGTGCCAAAAATACCCTTTTAAATATCCGTTTACTTTGGGACAGTTTTTTTTTTAAAACTTTTTTCAGTCAGCTTTTGGTTAATAGATTACTTTGAAAGTTAAATTTGAATCCAGAAATTTTTGTTTTTTTTGAGGATTTGAAAAATGGGCCGTGATTTGCCTTTCTTTTTTTTAAGAATTTTTCCCAAAACTCTTCCAAATACCTTCTCAAATTTTTATTTTTTCTAAACATGGGGCAAAATTTTTCAGGTTAAGGAGCAAAGAGGGGGGTGGAAAAGGGAGGTAAAAGGTTTGAAAAAAAGGTGTTTCCTTCCCAGTGTTTCCCCGACAAAACCCAAATTCCCAGGGATCTTTCAGTTGCGGGGGAACCCTTCGGGGCCTGCCCTTCGCTGGGTGGGGCCCCGTGAATCTCATTTAACAAAAAGCGTCCCCAAATCTGTCCTTAAGGTTTAATGCAAACTGAAAATTCCCAGCATTTTACCCCCCTCATCCCCCCAGCCCAGGGCCAAAATTGGCCTCCAATCAGAATCACCCAGCCCCGTCCAACTTTAAAGCGCCCAAATGTTAACTGTGTAACCCCCCCAAAATTTGGTTTAAACCTTTTTCTGAAGACCTCTTTGAACACAAAATTTCGGTTGGGGGTAGAAGGCATTAAAAAAAATCAAGGGCCCAAAGGGGTTTGATTTTCCTGCTCTGACGCTATTTTATGATCCATCAGGGGAAAAGGGAAAAACCCGGGTTTAAATCGGCAAAAACCCCCTGGCGTGGGGGGGGGGAAAAAAAAAAAAACCATTTGCAGGCCCTCTTGCTTGTACCCCCCAGCTCCGGGATGCAGAATGTCAGGACGACAGTAAACCTGTTTTTGATAGATATGACAACTTGGGGATCCAAGTGGTCTTTTCTGCAGAATTGCTTGCAGCGTTCATCATGGACAGGGGAAGAGGGGGGGGTAGGGTCGAAAGGGGTTTTCCGGCATCAAAAAAGGGAGAGGGCGGTCCGAAATTTCCGCTGATATGATTCCCCCCAGCCACGGGTCCCCCGCAAACCCCGCTCCCTCGCTTATCCCCCGGTCAAAAAAAGGCCCGGGAAACCTTTCCCCCAAGCCTGGGCCCTTCTTTGAGCAACCCTCTGATTCACCCAGCGATGTCTATGCCGCCTTTCCCGGGAAAAACGAATAATAGAGGCAAAAACCCTTTAGGTGGTTAACCCCCCCCAAAAATTGTCTAGTCACATGCAGCGAATCCCTTGTTTGAAAGGGAAAGGCAACATTTGGGCCAAAAAAAAAGGCCAGCCCGACGCCCGGCCCTCCAACCCCCGGTCCCCCCCTCTGTCCCCCCTTTCCCTCCTCCTCCGCCACCCAACCAAAAGCGTTCCTCAGCTTGCCCACCCCCCCCCCGGGAAAGGTCATTGTTTCAGGGATCACCCTTCCGTTTCGCCTTTCCCCCCCTTCGCCCGAGAAACCACCAGCCCCCACCAGAGCCCATCCTATTTTCCCCCTTCCGCCAGTTTGACGCCCTTGCACGTTGTACAGGGGCCCGCCCTTTAGCAGCCGGGCCTTTCTGTTTTTCCCAGGTTTGGGAAGTAGGAGAAAAAATTTAACCCAAAACCCCCCAAACCCAAAAAAGCCTAAATGCCCGGGCATTGCCGGGGCTTTTGGGCCTTTGGGGAATTTTTGGGCCTTTTTTTCCTGGTGGAAACAGATGGGTTCCCGCCGTCCAGGGCCCTTTGCCTGCCCCCAACCCAGATTCCAAAGAAGGCATTTCTTTGCCAAAAAGCCGTCCCAGTCCTGGCCACCCCACGTGTCTTCTAAAATTTCAAGCCCCGTTTTTTCTGAAAATCTTTGGCCAAAAAAGCCATCTCACCCCCAAAAACTTTTGGGCCCCAAAAGAAAGGGCCAAGCCGCTATACCCTCTGTAAACAGCTAAACTGGGTAAAGCTGGGTGGATGTCCCGGGGGGGTGCCCGGTGGCTTTTCAGGCTCGGCGCACGCTTTTCAAAACCCCCGGGGTTGGGTGAAAGGGTTTTCTTTCCCCCAAGGGCCCCTTGGGTTTTGGCATCACGTCCCCAAAGGGGAAACCGGGTGTTTTAAAATTTAAAATCTCCCCTTGGGTGACCGTCCACCCCAAAAGGTCAGGGCTGTGGCCCGGCCTCTCCGAAACGATAAACCGAGCCCCGGGGCGGGGGGCCCAAGAACCTTTTGGGGGCAAGGTGGTGTGGATAACGGGCGAAATTTGCTGGCTGCCCCTTTTAAAGATTGGTAGGCTGGAGCACACCCCTTTTGCCTGGCTCATTCTTTAAACCCTTTGGGTCGTCCAAAAATTTTAAAAAAGCAAAAGGGTTTCGGGACTCCCTGCTGAGGGGGCTCGAATTTAAAAGTTCGCCCCTTCCCCCCCGTTCCCGCCCCCTGTTCTTTTCCCGCCGGGCGGCGTTTTCCCCCAAGCGTCGTTTCGGTTTTCCCCGTCAATTGTTCATTGTTGACTTTGCAACCGCGGGAATTTCCCCCAAAACCCCCCAACATGTCCAGCGTTTTGTGGCAGCAGCGAAATTTGCCATACGCAGTACGAAGGGGAACCCACTTGGCCCGGGACAAGCAGGGGTGTGGCCCTCGGGGGTGTTGCCACCGTGGGTGGAGGCAGGTGAAAGAGTCTGCCCACCCTTTGCCGGTTTTGAAGAACCCAAACCAAAAAGGGGTTTCGTGGGGACGTTCCCCTTGTCACTGACAGGGTTGGGTGATCTTATTTTCGGGAACGATCGTTGGCCCCTCTGAAACAACGGGGTTCCCGCCACGACGGAGGAGAAAAAGGCCACAGATGCGGGAACAGGGACCCTTTTTTCTCTCCGTCGAATCCAAAAGGGGCCCAAACATTTTTCCCTTCAATTTTACCCGGTTTTTTCATTATTTTAGTGGTTGGGGGTAAAAGGGCTAGTGCAAAGGGGGCCCGCTTCAGTCTGGGGGTTGTTTTCTTCGGGCAATCAGGGCTTTGTTTGAACCCGGGCCCGGAGGAAGGGGGAGGAGGAAGGGGAGGATTTTCCTAACCCCCAAACTTTTCCGGGACTTTCCCCTGCCCTTGGGAAAAAGAGGTTGGCGCAAATTTTAAGGCGGAGGGGGAAGTTAGGAAGACCCAGTTTGCAAAGTCCCCCTCAAACCCGAGGTTTGGGGAAAACCCAAGGGCCCCATCTCTAAACATGAGGTTTGGGAAATTGTCCCCAATTTCCTCCCAACAGTTTCCTCGTTTAAAGGCCACCCAAAATGAACAACAGTTATTGGTGGCCACCTCCGGACCCCCGGGCCCCAAAAAAAAAAAATCAGCCTTTTTCCCCTTTCCACCCCCCCAAAATAGAGAGTAAATGCGGAAATAAAACCTTTGCTAAATTGAAAAAATGGAAAACTTTGTTGGGGTTCTGCTTCACGTTCCCCCAAAAATGTCAGGGGGGAAAAAAATCAGCGACGTGACGAGTAAAGTCCCAAAGTACCCTTTTTAGCGGAAAGCAAGAAAGCAAAGGAAAAAGGGGGCAGAACCCTTAATTTTGGTTTACCCCCTGGAAAATTTTTTAATTTTTAACCACCTAAACCAACGCATGAAAAAGCGGGAAAAAATTTCCCAATTTTACACAAGCCCAGTTTTAAGACAGGGGTTTTGGCACGACAACCCTGCGTAAAAAACCCCCGATGTTTTTGTATTGTTTGGGGGACCCAATAAATTCGGGGTTATTCAAAAATAAAACGAATGGCCCGAGTTCGCTCGCCCCCCCAACCCCTTTATTGTTTGTCCTTTTGCCCCAGCAGCCAGCGAAAATTAATCTAAAGGGACCTTCAGCAAGCGGGTGGAGCCCTTACAGACAAACCACCCGGGGTTTTCCCAATAGAAAATGGGGTCGTTTGATTTCATCAAGATGAATCACCCCTGGATCTCTGATATTTTGTCCCCCCAAAAAATTTTCCCCCGGGGGGCCCACCGTTTAATTTTGCCGGTCTACTTCACATTCCTCTTCAAACAAAAAGGTCCCCCTTGAAAAACTTTTTTTTAAAATATTTTTCCCTTTTAACTGCAAATTTTTATTCCCTTTTTTCCCCCAAAATTTTCTTTTTGGTGTTTTTGTGGAGGAGATGTAAAAGACAGAAAGGGTTTTATGACAACCCCGTATTCCATTTTTTTTTATTTTAAATCTTTAAAATTTTTTGCATTGTTTTTTGGTTTTAAAGGTTTTGTTGCTGTGAGATACAGCTATAATTATGGTCCTTTAAAACAGAAATGTGGTTTCAAAAGTGGCATTTTCCCCAAATTAAAATTTTTAATAGGGGTTTGGGGAAGTCATTTTTATAATTTTTTTGGGGGTTCAATTTTTTCCCCGGAGATACAGCAAAAATCAGGTCCTTTGGGAACAAAAAATTTTGGGTTTTCTAAGTGGAAATTTCTCCCTAAACAATTTTTAAACAGGGGCTGAGAAGTAAATATTTTTAATTTTTTGAGTACCCTGTTTTGAAATGCGGGCAATTCTAAGGCCCTATTCTAAAAAAATGCGATTCTAACAGCCCATTTGTTTCTTCACAATTGTAAAAAAGTGGCTAAAGGGTCATGCTTTGAATTTTTGGGGCTTTGCTGTGACATGCACCCTTATACGGGGTCCTTAATTATAAAAAAATTTTTTTTCTAAAAGAAATTTGTTCTTAAAAATTTTGTCCAAAGTGGTTTCAAGGGAAAAATGCTTTAAATTTTTTAGGGGAAATTATGCGGTGCCCATGCACCTATACTACAGGTCCTTTTATTTTTAAAAAGGGTTTCAAACCCAGCCCATTTTTCTTCACAATTGCCCCAAAAGGGGCTAAAAAGGGGTTAGTGCTGAAAAACCCGGGAAATTTTGGTAAAAATGTTAAGGGGACTGTTATTGCAAAAAGACTTTTTTTTGGCAAGTTTCTTTAACATAGATATCAACCCCTTTTATTGAAAAACCCATTTAATACAATTAAAAAAAGAGAAACAAAGACAAGGTGGGAAATTCCCATCCTATTTTAAAAAAGTGTTTCAAAATTAAAATACTAAAAACTTATGTACAAAAAAGGTGGTAAAAAAATTCCTCTGAATTGTTTCAAGGGGAAGGTACAGGAAAACTTGACCAAAATGAAAGGGTTTTTTCAGGGACATGGGGTATTTTGGGGCAAAGGACAGGAACCAAAAAAACAGGAAAACCAAATTTCCTCCAAACAGGAGTAAAAAAGAGAAAAAAGAAATTTGCAAAAAAAAAAGGGCACCTGGGTGGGAAACGGAGCGTTAACCACCCCCGGGATTTTTCCCAAATTAAACCCCCAATTGGTCCGGGAAAATCATACGGAGGGGGGAAGCGCCCACCCAGGGCAGGGACAGCAAAATGTCCATGAAACTAAAAAAGGGGGTTGAAAGAAACCCCTTTTTTTGGCACTTTTTTAAACTGCGGTCCTGCAGGTTTGGGGGCTCTGTGTGGCCCCCGGACAAATTTTATTCAATAAACCGTTTTAAAAATAAAAAAGGTGGTTTTAAAGACTCCTTTTTTGGGAAATTTTTTAAATTTGGGGGTTTAAAGCAAGGTTTGGGGGTCATGCTTTTGGCCCCAGGAAAAGGTAAAAGTCAATTCCAGTGAAACTAAAAGGTGGATGATTCTCCTTTTTTTTTGGCCCTTTTTTTTTCTGGGTCATGCAGGTTTGGGGCTCATGCAAGTTGGCTCAGGAAAAGGGATAGTCAAAGTCCAGTGGGAAAATTATAATTTGGGGGTTGAAAAACTTCTTTTTTTTCCGGGAATTTTTAATTTGGGTATGCGGGTTTGGGGCTTTATGCTGCGTTCCCGGACAGGGATAGTCAAAGCCCCGTTCAATTTAAAATGATTTGGGTTTAAAAAAATACCCGCCTTCTTGGGGACCTTTTTTTTTTAAATTTTTGGGGGATGAAAGGTTTTAAGGGGCCCTGCCCTTGGGCACAAGACAGGGATTGGGGAATTTTTTTCTGTTTTAATTTTTTTTTTTTTTCTTTTAAAACCCCCAAGGGGTGTTGGCCCAAGATGTAGCACGTATCCATTTACTGTTGTGGTTTTTAAAATTCCCAAGGGCCCTTTTCCAGCCCTGTTTTGGGGGTTTTAAAAATGAAGGTGTTGGGTTTTCTCCCATAGGGCCCTTTTAAAGGTCATCGGCGATCATCTAAACATTGACCAAAACCCAATATCTTGGCGATGATGGCCGGGCTATCGACCATCGACCCAAAGTCGATAGCCAAAGTAATCGCCCCAACCACAGTCGAGGGGGGACATGCAACAGTTAAAAAAGGGAGGATGCAACCCCGCCAGGCCCCCTGTGGCGTGGCCCTGGGAGCACCGCTATGGAATAATTCAACCAATCCCGGCAAAAATGCTTCTTGAAACCCTTTAATGCATCTTAATTTGCCATATTTTCACTGGGACAATAACCTTTCCTCACTACCAAAGAGTGGAGTCTTCCCTTTTATACAATACTATAAAAAAACAAAATGATGATGCCAGGTAGGGCGTTTATATATGTAATATTGCTGCACTTACTCAGTGAATTTATCTACATAATGGGAAGTAAAAATGCATTTACCTGCACATAACCAGATAGCTTACCTGAGTGCATAATATGTAGTTGTGTGAGCAGAAATTTGACATATGCATACTTCATTAGATAACCAGTTTTCACATCTGGCATTGTGAAAATAAAAGGTCATTCAGCAGAAGCTCATAAATGTCCAATGATCTCTATAAACTTGTGTCTGCGCTTTCATTTTAGGAACTACAGAACATATACTTTTCACTAGTCAGTAGGACATATTTATCTGTGGATAAAGATACTTTACCAAGTGGGCAACATTTTCAAATTATAAAATTGACAGCTAACACTCCCAGCGGCACTGTATTTGGCAGCATTTTGAGCAAGTGATCTATGAACTATGCAGAATGCCGATGGTATATAAAGTATATTACAGTCTGCATGACTAGAAGTTCATCCCAAAGATATTCAGCTAAAAGCACAATGTGGCTTTACTGGAATCAGTAAGAGGAGGTGGGTCAATGTCTGTGTAGATTTAAATTGTTGTTTCATTGCTGCGGGGTGCAAGAAAAATTTATACTAGCAACATATCGGGAAAAAGTTATTGTAACAGAAAAAGGGACAATACAGAAAATCTGTTGGCTATACTGTCTTCTAGTCATTAGACTATTTACTAAATAACAATTTAGAAATATTGCATAATCTTAAATGGGTTATTCTCTGAGGATTCCTAGTCATTTGGCTTGTCACTGAAGAACTGTTTAATAATAAACCCTCAATTATCGTTAGGAGAAAACTGCAGCTAGCTTCAGCACTGGACCCTATAGAACAAATTCAGCATTACACTGGTCCCCTTCATTGACAACCTGAATAAAGGGTAGACAGGGACACCAAGGGAAAGCCACTCTTTATTAGCAAGGTACCAAGGTGGGTGCACATGAACACTGTAGCCTGTAATTGGCTGCACCTGTCACGTGAAGGATGAACGTTCACAGTTACAGCCGGGATGTATTGCACAGCTGCCGTGTCAGGATAGGAGTGTCCAGGAGTGTCATGCAGAGTATGATCATTTTCTTATATTTTTTATCATGCCCTGATGAGTGGATGAGCTTTTTGAACTCGCTGAGTACCCCTTTAAAGTCATATTAATGTTATCTAGTTATTGTTGGTGACAATATCATTAGATTTGATATATCCACTTAGCTACACTAAAACGAGCAATTATGCTTTCCTATATTCACATTAAACCACTTGGGCTGATAAGGGCTTAAAAAAATTTAAGGTTGCATCCCATGGCGGGGTTAAAAAACTGGGTGGATTCTGATTTAAAAAAATCCACCCGTGTTTTAATTGTGTACGTGGGTTTTTTGGGGGTGGGGTTTTGTCCACAGTTGTGGATTCCCTGTCCCCCAACTACGACATGGTCATGTTAACCCCAAAAACCGGGGAGAAGTATGAACATGTTCTAATTTTTTTATGACACTGGCGATGTAGAGATACACCATCCGTGTGAGAAATCCATGCATTGTAGAACTACTGAATGGATTTTACTATTCCAAATCAGTGTAAAAGGTTGACCGAGTGCGGTCTACAGACGGTTTTTCCACATCGTGAAAAGCCATCTGTAATACCGACTGATAAAACCTGCCGGTGGGACAAGCACTAATTGAGTGAATCCCTAACGCTGAGCGAGTGCAGTTCTAAATAGCTTTAAAGTCAGTGTGTTAGGAAATTTGTCCAGAATGGTTTGAACCTGTTCATGTCAGCAGGTCATGACATACAGGGCCAGAGTAGAGCATTACAACAAGTCTAACTGTCTCTGGCACCCACCTTTAACCTGTGTCTGGCTTTTCCTAGACTGTTCTGTGCCTAGGTTGTGGGTCGTCAACGAATCATAAATGTGTCTAAGTTCCTAAGGAATGTGGTGCGACACCCCCATAACCCGCAAAATCTTTCCGCGACATATAAAACGTCAATTTGGTGCATTACAAAGGTACATATCGCGCCGCGAAATTTTGTAGTGTCGCTGCTGTTCATAGACGATTCTTTCAGGCTCAAAGTACACCAGAAAACTGGTCAGGTCCGCGTTTCATCTAATTGTCGCACCTAATTGGTCCTCTATAGCTGACTGAGCATGGGCAAATCCCTTAACGGTTCTGTCAGAGGAGTCTGCAGCGTGTTATGAGGAGTAAAGTCCATTGTGTAGCAACAGCTGATACTCTCCATAAAAGAAGTGCATGGATAGCTGTATTAAGCCACACCTTGATGCATAGGATTGATGTATGAACTAGGTCCTCAGATTACCAACAGATATAGCGTACTCAGGAAGCACTGCATTTTCCTACAGTCGTCACACTAGTGGTTATCTGAGGTAGCTGCGGGAGCTTCTTGCTGTTAGCATGCCCAGATCAGCTTTGCAGTGTATCCCCAGTGTCTGCATCTTTCAAAAATAGCACTAGAACAAAAAAACAAATTTCACCCTCTATCTTTCAATAGTTCAGAATAGTCCTTGCTGTGAATGTTGGGGAAATTATAGATAGGAATTAGTTTTCTCATTGGACTTTACAGTACTTGGTTGTCATATTCAATTAAAATAAACCAGTAAGGGAAATCCATGATAATAAACTTACTTAGATGATTGTCATTGCGTTTAGGATTAATAAGGCAGAGAAACATATGACACATTAAATATTCAAGACATCTCCACTGTGTAATGCTCATTAAAAAACAAACAGACCCACCACCTAATTGTAGCACCCCGGAGAATACAATGCTTTTTATACCGGCTACCTAATGACCATACAAGTCCAGATTACTACATCCACCTGTTTGCCTAGATAACACCAATCTAAACCTAAAAGCGATATATACACACGAGCGTTCAACCTCACAAGACGATCCGCCCAACAACCTGCACGCTCAAACATGCACCAACAAAAGTCCTTACACAAACTCATAAAAACAAAAAAAAACCGCCCCCCACCCACTAAGCCCAATCAACGACACTATAATCTCTAACTAAAAAACACTACAAGACGTGACAATCGGCAAGTTTTTAATGGTATCGAAACAATCCCAATAAGTGCGATAATTAAAAGGTTAAATCTTGTGCATCATCTATTTAAAGATCGCATCCTTATTTCCAGCGCTTCCTGTAATTTTGGGCGCCCCAGCAAATCATGATTCACAGAATCGAGCAGGGTGAGATTGTGTGTCGCGATAGTCATGACTCAGATGTGTATGGTTTGCGATTGGCTTGACACCAAATTACCCATGAACCTCGTATTTACATAGAACAGCGTTTCCTGTTTCAGCTCTCCAGTGTGCTCTCAGCCGTCTCATATGCATAGGCACCTGCCGCTCTGCCCTCGTGGCAAACAGCCTCGATACGAAATATACGTCTATTTCTGCACAGAGAAACCCTCTCCTATTAGCTGTGATCGCCTTCCAATATTAAGCTACGAAGATCGAGATTTGCAAATATAGATGTAGTTAGCTATCGAGTAAATTATTAAAGCAGAAGACTTCCACTGTAAATTCCCCACCATGTGAATTTGAAAAGGTGCTACAAAATAACGCCCCTTTTATTACTATCAACAACCATTAACCCAGTTACGTGTTTTTTGACTTTGCGCCACAAAAAAAGCCACCTCCCCAAGCATCTGTTCATTAGACCGCATCACGAAAACTCTAAAAACAGCAATTCCCTATATATCACCACGCAGTATCCAATGCCGTAGCAAACACCACCCTAATCAACACACCCACGCCACCCCTCACCTATAAAAACAAATCCCTACCATCGCACCCGCCCACCATAACAGAATCCCACTTACGACGCATCATCTACTTAAATATGCTTAAAACAGCAATTCTATATTCACGCACCAGGTGTGAATTGAAAGGATGCTAAAAAATACCCTTATTATAATTCAAAACATCCACGTTACGTGTTTTTTTCTCCTTTGACCTTTTTTGCGCACCCGGGGGCGGGAGGGGGGGGTGGTGGGGGGGGGGGGGGGGGGGGGGGGGGGGGGGGGGGGCATCTTTTCTGAGTGGTTAAGGGGGGGGGGGGGGGGGGGGGTGGGGGGGGGGGGGGGGGGGGGGGGGGGTACGGGGTGGGATTAATAATTAATCTTAAAACAGCAATTCTATATTCATCCACAGGGGAAATTGAAAGGTGACTAAAAATACCCGTTTATTAACCAAAAAATAAACAGTAAACTCTGTCATTTTTGCACTTCCTTTGCTCACCTCAGATGTACCCAGCGCTCACACCGAGCCACGCCAGCACTGGTTCATATTGACCCCACCGACATCTACCGTAAATCTTAAAACAGCAATCTCTAATATTCACCACCGTATACAGAAACGCGATGTACCACCCCCCATACCCCATAAAAACCAATCACCACCCCCACCGACCCCCCTAACCCTTATACACAAAGACAGTCATCTTGGCGTGCCTTGGGTGTGCGCCGAGGTGGGGGGGAATGCGCCCAGTCCGGCCCCCTCGCACAGCCCCACCTGCGCCCACTCCGAAAAAAACCCCAACCAAACCCAAAGGCCCCAGGCAGCCGGACCGCCACGCTACAACCGCCTCCCCAGCAGCGACCCAACCTCTACTGCCCTTGCGCCTGCTAACGCAGGAACGCCACCAGCACCCCCTACGCGCTGTGGCATCCACCTTCTACCCCCCCCCCCCCTCATGCGGCAGCCTTTGCATTTCTCTCTTGGACCCCCGCCCAGCCCGAATTCTATCGGACCACAAACTACAAACCCGCCAATCAACATATAAATCACACCACAAGGTTGACCTTGAAAGTGTTCAAAACTACCCTTTAAATCAAACCAAACTAAAACAGTTACGAGTTTTTTTGACTTTTGCGCACCCACCCGGCCATGCCTGTTCCAATTGACTCAGCATCTACGTAAAATCTTAAAACAGCAAATCTATATTCACCACTAGAGAATTGAACAGGTGCAAAAAATACCGTTTATAATATCAAAACATAACAGTTACGTGTTTTTTTTGACTTTGCGCACGACAACTACACCACCCTACTGTTTCACTTGACCCAGCCATCTACCTAAATCTTAAAACCAGCAATTCTTAATATTCACCACTAGGTGAATTTGAAAGGTGCAAGAAAATACTAGCCGATTTATTATACCAAAACATACACTATATCATACGGTGTTTTTTATTGTACTTGTTTTGCCCAGTCCAGATATTGTTGATATAGACACCTTGCAGTTAATTTGAATCCAGCAATATTTGTTTGGATTAGAGGGAATTTAGATTAGTGAGCTGTGATTTGCCGTTCCTTTTAATAATAGTGCACCATTGCCCCCAAAACTATTCCAAACCTTCCGCTCAAAAACTTCTAATATTTCTTAACAATCGGAGCGAAACTTGCATGTGTGTAAGCGAGCAAATATGTGGTTGCAACAGTGTGAGGTAATGTACGGATATGTAAGTGTCCTCCTTCCAGTGCTGGGCGCCAACCCACCGCATCCGCCAGCTGGCATTCCGTCAGTTGCACGGAACAGCGTAAGCCGTTCATCGAGCCTGTCATCTCTGGGGTCAGGCCCTGGGAATCTAGAGTCACCAACCACCAAAGTCTGTCGCCAATACAAGGTCCTTGGCAGATGGATAAAGCAGACCCCTAACTAAGCAGTCTTACCGTCCCTCGTTCCTCGCACGAAATCCTACCGAGCCCAAGATAGACCTGCCACGAACTTACCGACATCCGCATCATCAAGCCACGTTACCAACCACAGAATGCACCCACATGTCCAACTCGAGTACCCACACACCTGTGGATATTTCCATTTTCTGAAGACCTCTTTGATGACAAAAAAATGCGCGTCTTGTGGTACGGAAGGCATGTTAAAATATCAAGAGGCCAAAAAGGATGATTTCTCTCTCTGACGCCCATTATACTGATGCCATCAGAGTAGAGGAATGGAAGCCCGTGTCAATTCACTCCGGTGCAAAAATCCCCGCCGGGTGCGGACGGCAACGCCGTTGCAGTGTCCCCTTGCTTGTTAGCCACCGCAGCTTCTAGGAATCAGAAAGGTCCAGGACGACCTAATTCACCTTCTGCATTGAAGATGATGAAAGATGAAGACAAATGCCGATAACCATCCTGGTCTATTCCCGCCTAATTTTTTCATGCGGAGCGCTTCAATCAATGTACTAGGATTGAATGACGAAGGGGTAGGTGTCAATAACGGCGGTCCCCCTCCACCAAAAAGGAGAGGGGCGTTCGCAGATAAAGTCCGAGCTGATCATGATTCCGCCAAGTACCGACCAGTCAGGCTCAAATCCCCGCTCCCTCGCTTATCGCCGATCAAAACGGTCCCCCGAGGACCCATTCGTCAACGGCCTGGGGCTTATCTTTGAGTCGAGCCTCTATTTCACGCCTCCATGATTCGTCATCAAATTCCGGCCTTTTTCCTTGCCGGGAAAACCGCATAATTAAGAGGCAAGCAACCTTAATTTTTAACCACCACCAAGCATGTCCTAGTCACAAGCATTCTAATGCATGAGTTGAAATGGAGGGAAACCTTGGCCAAAAAAGGCCAGACCGACGCTGGCCTCCACCACCTGTGTCACACACCCCCGGTGTCATCGCCACCGGACCTGCCTCCCCGCCACCAACCACGCGTTCCTCAGCTGCCCATAGTCTCTTCAGCATTCAATGATCAGCGATGATCGCATCCTCCGCTCATCCTCCACCCGTCGCTCGCGAGTACCACCCAGCACCACCCATTGACCCAACCTAAATCCGCCAGGTTCCTCGCTTCCGAGCCAGTTTGACTAACCTAGCACTCCATATAAGCATGCGGGACCCAATTCTAGCAGCCAGAGCCACCTGGTCTTCCAGGTTGGGAACAGAAGAAACAACTTTTAAACCCCAAGACCATCCCAAAGTGCCAAAATGCCTGAAAGTGTTGGGTCATAAGCCAGAGTTCCATTTTGGCCTTTGGAAATGTACGCCGCTTTCCGGTCTGTTGGACACAGATGGGATTCCCCCCGCCCCGTACATGGCCCTCGGCGCATTTCCCCCCGAATACCAGAAGCCCTGAGCAGGTCATTTTCTTCTTTCCCGGAAAAAGCCGTCTCCTTTGAGCCCTGTGCCAGCCACGTGTCCCATCTAAAAATATCGAAGGCCGTATGTCTGCAATCTGTTGTCCCGGAATAAAAGTCCATCTCACCCACCGACACATGGACTTTAAGGCACGGCCAAGTCCCCCTGATATCTCTTGTTACAGCTCACTGGGTGAGCTGGGTGGAATGTCTCAGCAGGGGGGGGGGGGTTGACGGTGGCGTCTCATAGTCCTCCGGGCGCACACACCGCTCTTCAGACAATCCGCAGGATGATGGTTGCCAGTGCTACTCTTCCACCAAGGTCCTCTGGGTGGCATCGGAACACGTGCCAGAGACCAACCAGGCCTAGTTGAAATTATTCTGCTTGGAGAGTCCGTGTTGCCACCATTGGACACAGGTCAGGACATTGGACGCTCTTTATAAAGCAACTAGACCATGAGCACTGGCTGTGTTGACGACAGAACCTAAGTGCCCATGGCAAGGATGTGTCGCGGATAAACCGGGCGAACTCTGCCTGTGCCCGCCGTGCGGGGCCTTCCGCACTTTACTTGCATGGTACTCATGCCATCCCTTGCCTTTGTCAACAAATGACATCGAGAACGCTTTGTCGGTACCAGAAATTTCTTATCTACCAGCAGGCTATCGGGTCTCGGACCTTGCCAGCTGAATGAAGGCTCGAGGTCTGAATTTACGCTACATTCCGCCGATCTCCGTCGAAGCGCTGCTGTGTACGTCCCGCCTGGCTGCGTTGCAGCGTCAGCTCGGGCCATCGCCCCTGTCCAACCGTCCCAGTTGTAGACTGTGTGCAACCACGCTGGACATTCCACCCCAACGCCACAAAGCTCCATGCGATTGTGGCAGACATCGCAATGCCATTCCCACTCATTACTAAGATGCCACATGCCTGACAAGCAGCGGTTAACGGACCTCGGGTGTTGAAACCACCGGAGTGAGGCAGTTTGAAATGATGCTCTGCCACACATCCTTTGCCTAGTTTTGAAGAAGATCCACCAAAATGTTCCAGTGCGACAATGCCCTTGTCAGCATGAGCATTGTGGTGATCTGTAGTTCTGGAACGATCGTCTGGACTCTCTGAAACAACAGGTCCCCGCCAGCGCCGGAGGAGGAATGGACCACAGATGGCGGCCAACGGAGCCTTTCTCCTTACCTCAGCTCTCCTTACCACTCTACCTCCCGCCCCCCCCCGCTCCGTCAAAAATCCAGTCCACAAGGCCCGACAGTTTCACACTTTCATATCTGGTCCATCATTAGGCATTGGATTCGGGGTCCAAGCTAGTGCATAGTGGCGCATCAGCTCTCAGGGTGCACGCTCATCACAGGCCAAACAGGGCTTTGTTTGAAGCGTGCCGGGCAGGCAGCGGAGGAGGAGGAGGAGCGTATCTAGACACCGATGTTACCTGACGTCCCTGCCCTTGGAAAGAGGGGCGGTTTTTTTATTTGGCGCGAATTTGAGGCTAGGAGGAAGATGAATGAAGACTCAGTTTGCTAGTGCCCCTCGAACCCATATGCTTGGAATCAAGCTCCATCTCTCACATGATGTGCTTGGATGCTCCATACTGCCACCAACGATGATCCTCGCACCCTCACCCCGGCCGCGATAAGGGTCCATCAAAATGAACAACAAGTTTTACTGGGTGGCCCCACCCTCCAGGATCCCCCGGGGTGGGTACAAACAAAAATCAGACACCAAACCAACCACCCACCAAAATAGAGAGTAAAATTGCCAGGAAATGTAGACCTTTCTGATTGATCAACGGAGACATCTTGTTGCGTCTGCTTGCAATCTTCCTCCCCCAAATGTCACTGGTGGAAACAACAACATCGACGTGACAGCAGTAGAGTGCCAAGGTAGCGTAGCGGGCATGCAGCAGGCAGGTTGCCAGAAGCCCTAATTGGGTGACCTCTGGCAATCTGTGTTATACCCATCCAATCACCAACGCATGCAAATGCAGAGGCACACACTTGCCAACACACAGAGATCAGCTTAAGATCATGGTGCATGACTATCTCTTGCGACTCAACACCGATGTTTTTTGCATGCTTTCCTGACCCAATATACCATCTGTGAATCCAAAATGGACAATGGCCCGAGCTGGCACGTCACGCCCATAGAGAGGTGTTTGTCCCTTCCCATCCAGACCAGCGCATATCTGAGCGGCGACCTTCAGTGGCACAGCTTGAGGAGTCATTACGAAAAACGGCATCCGCTTGTCCCCACAGAAAATGTGGATCGTTTGAACTTTCATCAAGCATGAATCCGCATCGGATCTTGATTATGAGTTGTGGGCCAATTGCCGAGTTCACACGCAGATTAGTTTTGCCATCTCTACTTCACCATTCCTCCTTTTCTTCCAACAGAAATGGTTCCTCATTAAAACTAACTTATTTAAAATATCATTTCTTACCCCTACTGCAATTATATTCTCCTGGTTTTCTTATTCCCCCTCCCCCAACAAGAACATATTGCTGATTTCTGCTGTGAGGAGACTTGATAAAAGACAGTGCAAGTTTTTCCATTGACAACAACCCAGAATATTCCATTTACCCCGCTCCACACAAAAAGCTGACCGCCTAAAATACGCCAATCACAAATTAAAAGTATGTGACCTTAATCAGTTTGACGAAACCTCACAACACAAGGTCACCAATGGAACAGAAGCTGTGACTTCTAAGTGGCATATCTCCCCTCCACCCACGCCCGACTTTATAAACGTCTATTCTGTATACTGACCAAAAACTCCAAAAAACTTGTTCCCCCAAGAACTGTTATCAACCAGCTAACAAAAATGCATCCATTGGAAACGACTGTGGCTTCTAATTGGCAGTTAGTTGCTCGGCCTGTCACGAATTTTTAAATAGTGGCCTGAGACGTCATATTTATAATTTTTGGGGGTCATGTTTAAGCTGTGAATATTACAGCAATAAACATGGTCCTTTGGTAACAGAAATGATGCTGTCTAAGGTTGGCATTTCTCTCCCCGCTCCCCGCAACAAATGTTTAAACCTCCGGCGGGAACTATGGAGTCTGATACAGACAATATAACCACAAAAAATATTTACCATCCAAGTCTTTTAAATGCAGCACTACTACATTACCTACATATAAAAAGCCAATATAATTAGTGTCTAACAGTACACTAATTCTTTTGACCACAATTGAACCAAGAGTATGCTCAGAGGGTCATGCTTTTTGAATTTTTGGTGGCATTTTGCTGTGACATCGCAGCTCGACTACAGGTCCTGCATTCTAGAAAAAATCGTTGTTTTCTGACCAGACATCTGTTTCTTCACAAATGTCAAGAGTCGGCTCAAGTGTGATGGTGGCGTCAGAAACAAAATAGGTAGTGACACTGTAAATGGACACCGCTAAATTGCAAAAGGTACGTTTATTATGCGCGTGCAAGATCTTAAACATGGATCTACAATCCATCCCTCGGAATGGATACAAACGCCAAATAATACAATGAAAAAAAGAGAAACACAAGTACAGGTAGTAATTCCATCCTAATTGTAAAAAAAAAATGTGTTTTTCCTTCTAGAATTACAACAACTCAAAAAAACTTGCATGGTACAGAAATAGGCTGTTAAAAAAAAACCTCTGAAATTGTGGTACAAGTGAGGTACACGGAAAAACTTTGACCGAGGCATTTAGGTTATCAGATGGCATGTGAGTATGGGCACGGGGACAGAGAACAAAAGTAACAGAGGACCCATTGTTCCCTCCATACACATTGAGTAAAAAGAGAAAAAGAAATGTGCCAAGATAAGGGCACCTGGGTTGAAAATGAGTGCGATAGACCACGCAGTATTTGCCAAGTGAAGCCAATTGTGTCCCACATGTGTACCCGAGATGGTACCGGATTGGGCAGTTTGGCGCTACCCAGGAATATTGACTGTCTTACAGAGTAAAGGCTGTAGTTCTCTACACTAACCTGCCGCTTCCGCACGAGGTTCTGCTTCAGCACGACAGTTTTCCGTTTGCCGCGGTGCGCATCTCAGGGCATTTTAAACCTGCGTGGTTAATAATAGATGAACGGACGCCCGCCTGGGGCTTTCAATGGTCCACCGCACCCTACTGAAGTCGCGTCCCGGTGGTCGATTGCCTTGGTGGCCCATGACAGGTATAGTCCATGTCCAGGTGAAACTAAAATGGTGGTTGAAAGACTCCTTTTTCCGGCACTTTTATCTTAATGGGTGGGGGTAATGTCAGGTTTGGGGGCTCATGCTGTGTGCCTCAGGACAGTGTATAGTCAATGTCCAGTGAAACTAAAATGATGGTTGAAAGACTCTTTTTATCCTGGCATGATTTAAAAATGTGGGGGTCATGCAGGTTTGTGTGGTCTCATGTTTGTGGCCCAGGACAGGTATAGTCAATCGTCCGTGAAACCTAAAATTGTTAGGTTTTGAAAGCACTCCGTATTGTTTCCGGCCCTTTTAAATGTGGGGGTCCATGCAGTGTTTGTGTGCACATGCTGTGGCCCAGCACAGGTCTATACGGGTCCCAATGACCAGTGAAACTAAAATGGCGTTTGAGAAAAGACTACCTTTTTTGTTCCGGCAGCTTTTTAGCAATGTGGTGGTCATGCAGGTTTGGGGCTCATGCTTTTTCCCCTGAACAAGGTATAGTCATGTCCAGTTCAACTAAAATGGTGGTTTTTGAAAAACACCTTTTTTTTCCCTTCCGGCACTTTTTACATGTGGGGGTCATGCAGGGTTTTGGGGGTCATGCTGTTTTGGGCCCCGGACCCGGGAAAGTCAATGTCCATTTAAACAAAATGGTGGTTGAAAAAACTCCTTTTTGCGGCACTTTTTAAATTGGGGTCATTTTCAGGTTTTTTGGGGGTCATGGGTGCTTTTCCCGAACCGGGATAAATTTAAAGTCCCGTTCAAAAACATGTGGTTCAAATCATACTGCCTTCCCGGCACTTTTTTTTAAAATTTTTTTGGGTGAAGCATGTTTTTAAGGGTTTTTAGCTTTTTTAAAAAGACAGGGTTTTTAAATGGTCCCCGGGACTTTTTTTCCATTGGGCTTTTATAAAAAACCCAAGTGTGTTTTCCTAAAGAGTAGCACGTATCCATTTGACTGTTTTGGTGTTAAAATTTCCCGCTTTCTCCAACCTTGTTTGGGGTAATAATGAAGGGTGTTGTTGCTTTTCCCCTAGACCTTAATGGGTTTTAACCCCAATTTTTTCGAAAAGCTCCCCCCTAATTTGAAAAACCTTAACGAAAAAAGCGGCCCGACTATCGGGGCTAAACGATCGAAAAAACCGATAGCCAAAGCAATCCCCTCAAATCCAATTTAAAAATAAAAGAGCTCCCAGTTTAGAATATGTGAAAACTATGGTTAAGAGTGTATTGATAATATGGGATTGTTCCTTTTTCCCCAAAACCCAAATTTCCCATGGGTGGAAAGGGAGGTAAAACCCCCCCTCTCCTGCCATCCTGCCAAATCCCTTTCTGGGAAACTGCCATTCTTTTCTTCTTTACCCTTAAAAAAACCCTCTCTAAAAACCACATAGGATTTTAAAAACCCCCACTTTAAAACATCAAGGTTTTTTAAGGGTTTAATAATAATAGATTTGGGGATAAAAATAACAGATCCATGAATACATAAATTAAACCAATATATCACAATACAAAAATATTGCTCTACTACCCAATGTCATGAATATTGCACCCCCCTTTTACCTTAAAGTTTATACCCTAGAAAAAAAAAAATCTGTGGGTGAAAATTATGATTTTTTTTTCGCCCAAACAGCAAATTTTAAATCATTTTCATTAGTAGCGTAATTTGCGCCTTTAATCCTTTTGAAACCCGGTTTACTTTTTGCGGATCATAGGTTTTTAAAGGGTTTTTTAGCAAAAAGTAAAAAAGTAAAAATTCAGGCTCAGGTTTAAAACCCCTTTTAAAAATTTATCTAGCTGTTCCAGCAGAAATGCGCCTGGATATTCCATCCTCCCGTCATAAATCTGTAGAATCATACGGTTGTGGTGCGACATGCCTCCGGAACGCTCCCCAGACACATTAACAAAGGCCGGGGCGTTTTAAATTCCTAATTTTTGGAATGCACCTCTCAACACAAGCGCACAGGACTGAACCACCCAACATCATGTCGACCATATCAATTAACAATACTAATTAAAAGTGTATAGATCTATACTGAGTGACAAAAGTGTACACAAATCATATTAACTAGAATGGACTAACCCCCCAAAAAGTAGTTTAATGCACAAATATACCATGCGAGTAAAGGGGGCTCTCTCCTTAGGGAAGCACCATTAAAGGGGGCAAAAAGGGCAATCAAAATACTACATACCTTAACTGTTGCTCTCCAAAGGGGAAGAGTTCCCTTCTTCACCACTCATTGCCCTCACCCAGCCCCCCCCCCCAAAGCCAGAACGCTCTGCTCTACACTGATAGGGCAAAACCCCGAAAAGGCTATTAGATGACGAATTTTTGGCTTGACTAACTTCCTTTTTGCTTCCAAAGATTCGTGAATAAAGTAAATTGAGGTTTTTGTTGCAACCAATAGAGGCGATGAGTTTCCCACTTTTTTCCCCAATCCTTGTGAAAACAAAAACCATGGAAAATAGAAGGAAAGGTGAAAACCCAAGTCTAAAACCTACGAGGAAATTAGCCCTGGATTATCATTCATATGTTTATATTTGGGAGTGTGCAATGTTTTGCTGTATCCCTTTTTTATTTGGCTGTGATATAGTCTTTCAACACACTGCGCACCCCTTTTTTAAACAGGTTTAATACTTATATCATCATAGAGGGTCAAACAATGCCTTGGATCTCCTCTATGAGCCAGAAGCCATTCAATGGCACCCTCCCTTTAAATTTCAGAAAAAAAAAATTTGGTCCCCTTGGGGGGGAAAGGAGTTTTCCTCCCCTTTTCCACATATTGCTCAATACCTTTGGGATTACCCACAAACCCCCCACCTCCTGTTCTCTGGTTCTACCGCATCAGGGGGAATAAACCAATAGTTTACAAGCGATCTCACACCTCTTACCACCCTCTCTCTCTCTCTCTATTCTGCCTCAAAACTGACTCCTTCCCTACAAGCATCCAGGATTTTCTTTTCCTACTCCCTCCCTACAAACTGGTAGCTCCAGTCCTATCAAACCTGATAGATTTGGATTTAGTAGCTAACATATTACTTGTATTTTGTATAAATACGTATGGCTGCATTATGCATTCTAAGGCTGAGTTCACACTGTGTATTTTTACACAGACCAAACCAGGAGTAGATCCTAAAGAGAGAAAAGTTATAATGAAAGGCTCAGACCTCTTTTGTGTTTTGGACCCATTCTCAGTTTTGGCTTTCAAATACTGTTGCAAAATATGTGTCCAAAAAATTCTGGCACAATTCACACTAAAAATAATGGTGTACATGCCTAACACCACATTTCGATAGTTTCTAGGCCTTGGTAAAAGGGGCATGGCTTTGTGTGAAAAAATGCGCCAAATTTTTTTTCCCCCAGTTTTTGGGATAAAGTATGCCCAAATTAAAAAAAAGGTATTGTGGGGGATTAACTTTTAAGAAAGGTAGGCACAAAAGTTTTTTTTTGATGCCAAAAACAATAGGGTTTTATTTTACTGCAAAACAGACAAAAGATAGCAAACCAGGCCCAAAAACTTTTCCAGCCTGGGGTTATCACAGCACCGTTTTTCAACCATGCAAGCACAAGCAGTGGCTTAGCTTCGTCAAATAGACAATGTCAGCAAAACCAAAATTAGCGGTTTTGGGGCCACATTCGGGTAGCAGGACAGCGCCTGGGCTCCCTTGGGGAAAATTCCAACGCAGCTCGCCCAAGGGGAAATGGCAACAGCATCCTTAAATTTACATCCCACCTGAGGCGAAGCTACAGGGTTTTTGGGCCCAAAGAGTCCCGAAAAACCCGGACTGGACCTGGGACGGCCTCCCCCCTCGTACAGCCGTCCCAGAAAAGAGCCATGAAAAACTGCAAGACACTATCTAACACCACAGTTATAACTTCCATCAATAACTAGGCTGCTCCTTTTCTCCACTGAGCTCCTTGCACCATGGTGGCACATTGACTGCAGATCTGGTGCTGCAGTTTGGCTACATGGCAAAGCTGGGGTGTACCGTTGGACCATCCAGTGTGACATCTCTGAAACCTTGATACACCATATAGCAACCTCCTTGGCACATATTTACCATCAATGATTTTTTCAGCCGTTTGCCAACAGTATAAAGTTCTAACATGTGCCACATCTGCGTTGAATGTTCTGCTCGGAACCTACGTTATAGAGGTGCAAGTGGACACAAAAGGATCTGTTGTTTAGATGGAAAAAATAGCTCAACTTGCAGCGCTGTTTTTTACTTCATTCCCGACGGGACCTCCGACGCAGATGCGAACCAAACCTAAGACTGTCTAGTCGAAGTGTAATGAATGGCTAGGATGTGGATCCTCTGGACCACTGCTTGCAATGGTATAAGCCATGTCAGGGAGCAGAGTCTAAGTAGCCTCCTAGTTTTCACCAGAGCCCGCCGCAAGGCAGGTTGGACTTTTTTTGGCAGGAGACTACCAGGCCGCTACTCCTGAAACGATTTGCTTGTGGTGGCAGCCAGGATACAAAGTGGTATATAATCGGCAGGCAAATTTATCGGTGGGGACAGGCTGAAAGGTTAAGGGCAGGCAGCAGGCAAACGTGGTCAGTGGATGGAGGCAAGGGTCAAATACACAGCAAGACTATAACTCAGGAAACACTTTCTCTATGACTCAGGGCACAATAGATCTGACAAGGCAGGAATGGAGTGGCCAGAATATATAGGGTCAGTACTCCACAATTATCCAATTACCGATATTCTGGCCCCTTAAATTTTACTGAGCGGGGAGGCGTGCATCGGCCGGCAGAGACGCGCAGGACAGCAGGAACGTGGGGAGGCAAGTAACTATGCAGGGGACCAGGGGCACAGGTGCGCCCGGGGCCAGATGTTTGTGTTGCGGAGCCACTGGAGACTGACGGAGAAACCGTAACAGGGACACCGGTAGGTCCGCAGCCTGACGAGCGGGTCGCAGCACCACCTGTGACTTTACACTGAAATTACTCAGCATTAGAACAAAAGGCATGTATCTTCTTCTAAAACAGTGCCAATCTTTACCATTGACAACATCCCTTTTATTCCAAAAGAAATGATTTATCACTTATAATTCATGGACGTAAGTGGAGCTATTTCAGGAAAATGATTTAGGTTCTGCTAAACAGGGACAACCTCTGTTATACGTTACTTATGGCATCACTGTATTGACATTGTTATACTTCTAATTTTTATTGAACAAACATATTAGATTGTTGGTTTATAATCCAGTGATGCACTTAATGTTATTCCCCATCCAGCTGTTGTATGCAGGTACAAATGTTTGCAAATAACAACAGTCCACATCTTATTTTGAGACTTATAAATTAATTTTTTCCTGTAACACAATCCATTCCACACACCGGCAGCAGAAGAAACACTGAAGTTTCCTAAGCTCAGCAATTTAAAACAAGTCTGCTGAGTCAAATGGCCTACGAAGGATTTAAGCTTCATAAAATTGCTGTCCCTCCTCTTGTAAACTGTGAAAATGCAATGTACCATAAAAGATTGAATCTTTCATTAAGGCATCATCTTTTGAAATTCATTTCCATTACTGGGGTTGAGAGATCTCTCTAAATGCAAAGTATCAATTTAAATTAGAGTTCGGTTAAAGATCTTTCCTTATTTTTTTTTCTAAGTAGAATCCAGAAATATTTAGTGAGTGTGACAGGGTAAAGTGCATTGATAATGCTTTGAGGGTCCTTTTTTTCAAGGACACATTTTTTTCCTCCTGCGATTTCATTACCACTAGTCTGGAATACCCATTGTTTCTATGTACAGGTGGCTAAGGTGAATAATGAGTGACAAGGTCGTTTTCCATGCCAATAAACATCCCTTCGTCTTATATAGAAAACACAAATTGGGTTTTAGCAAGAGAAAAAAGCTTATCTTAGAGATCTAGTTTCCTATCCTACAATATGGTTTTGAACAAATTACCAGTGTCCAGTAGAAATCTGTGTAAGGTCATTCCATCTTCTAAGGTGGAAAGGCCAGGCTTGATTCAATAGTTATCTAATAATGTTACAAAGCTAATCTCAAGGAAGACTTATTTTTTTCCTTTAGTTTCATTATAGACTAGAGATGTTTCTGCAGTAGATTCCATAGAGATAATAAACCTTCATAGCATTGGCACAGATATAACATATTACTAGGAAGCGGACAAAGATTTGAGAAATGTGAGGCCTTTCCACATCATTTGTTTTATGGTGTTTCTTACACAGTAGTCAGGAAACTTAAATTTGCAATGATCTGGTATTGGAAAGGAAGCAGAATGTATTATAAGTTTCATGCTTCGTGTGTCTCATCCTCAGGCTTTATGCATATGAAAGAACAATGTGCATGGTTCATTGAGACTGTGTGGCAACATGTTCTGACATGTTATATACCATTGACTACTGCTTCTGTGAGAATTTATTACCAACATTCAACATACCAGTATATTACAACTGGTATTATGTGTCATCAGACGTGACCGGGATTAACCTCTTTATATGGGAATGACACAGGGAGGGGGCTCTCTCTGTCTTCTTTGGCACCTTGCTGCATGATCAGGGGTGCTGAAGGCTTACATACCAACCTGGAAGTCTAACAAACTGTGTAAAACATAAAAACTACAGAAAATGTATTTCATTGTAGTGTTGATTCCAAAATGGGGAGAGTTCTGGAAGGTTTCACCTGTACTGTTACTTTGGGGGCTTTGCAAATGAGATATGGCACCCACCAAAATCTAGTTTCAGAAACCAGATAGCGCTCCCTCCCTTGTACAACATGCCATGTGCCTAAACAGCAGTGTACACGCATATATAGGGTATTGACATGAAGAAAATGCATAACACATTTTGGGATGATTTGTTTCCCGGACTTCTGGAAACAGTTCTAGCTAAAACTGCATATTATTGGAAAAAATAAAATCAAATTTATTTTACAGCCTATGGCTATGTTCACACGGCTTAAATTGGGACGTATTTTGCGCTGTACTGCGCTCAATATGGGGCGAGATATGTCCCAGTCATTACGGTAATCCACAGTTCTCATAGAAAACTATGGATTATGCCTCCTCTCCCCGCTCGGAAAATACGCCACAGGTTGAGATAAGTGACATGTCAATTACTAGCAGTGAATACGCGCCGCTAGCAATGAATGTCTATGGGGCCAGCGGGATGCCGGCCCCTCTGCCCCGCGGGAGCTCGCGCTCCGAGAGGAGTCGCATACAGGTGAAGAGATCGCCGAAAGTGCCCAGGCCATGGCAGTGCCCGAACGCTGTCAGCTGACTCGGCTATTAGCTGATTCAGCTATATGCGCTCCCCCCATAGGTAGGTATAGGCAGGTAATTGCCCCCATAGGCAGGTATAGGCAGGTAATGGTCCCCTATAGGCAGGTATAGGCAGGTAATTGTCCCCCATAGGCAAGTATAGGCAAGCAAATATCCCCCATAGGCAGTTTTTTTTTTTTTTTTTAAGTACTTACCTCTCTCCCTCGCTGCTCCGACTCCCAGACGGGCTGTCTTCTTGCCGGCACAGGGAGCGTGATGTCACTCACGCCACCTGTGCCGGATACTCTGGACAGCCTCAAGTCTGCGGCCATCCGGAGTCCACTGCGGAGCAGGGAGCACTCTCTGCTTCGCAGTGGTATCTTCACCTCTATGCGATCCCAGAGGAGTCACATACAGGTGAAGAGATCGCCGACAGCGCCCAGGCCATGGTAGTGCCCGAACACTGTCAGCTGACTCGGCTATTAGCTGATTCAGCTATATGCGCTCCCTGAGGAGTCGCACACAACTGAAGTATCCCTGCCAGCGCCCAGGCCATTGCAGCACCTGAGCGCCGACAGTGACTCAAGTATAAGCCGAGGACAGATTTTTCAGCACATTTTTTGTGCTGAAAAACTCGGCTTATACTCGAGTATATACTCAGATGCATGTAAATACGCATCAGCGATCATTCGTCTGAATGCTGATGCGTATTTTACATTGAAAGCAATGTAAAATCACACTGCACATTGTTAGATTGTTAGATTCATGTTTGGGTCCATTTAGACCGAAACATGGATCCAAACATGCATCTCAAAACGGATCCAAAATTGGATCCAACACGCCGTGTGATCATACTCTAACAGGGATCTTTGCATTACCTCTTCATTGCTTACATTAACCCTTCCATTGCCCTATACTATGGATCTTTCCATTAATCTCTTTACTGCCTTAGACTGCCAGTGATACTTGTAAGAAGGGGAACATCTCTCCTTATGGAGAGCACCAGTTAAGGTGTGTAGTGTTTTGATTGCCTTTTAGCCCACTACTAAGCATCTGCATATCACAAGGCATTATGGGAAAGGAGCTGGAAAGCTCACTGCGCCCTCTATAGGTTGTAACAAATCCTCAATTTACTTCTGATTCACTGAATCTTTGAGAAGCAAAAATGAATAATTGTCAAGCAAATATTGCTCATCTACATATGCCGTTTCGGGGTTTTGCCCCTCATCAGTGTAGAGCAGAGCGATATTGCCTTGACTGGTGGGAGGCAATGAGTGGCTGAGAGAAGGGGAACATCTCTCCTTATGGAGAGCACCAGTTAAGGTGTGTAGGGTTTTGATTGCCTGATAGCCCACTACTAAGCATCTGCTTATCACAAGGCATTATGGGAAAGGAGCTGGAAAGCTCACTGCGCCCTCTATAGGTTGTGACAAATCCTCAATTTACTTCTGATTCACTGAATCTTTGAGAAGCAAAAAGGAATCATTGTCAAGCAAATATAGCTCATCTACATACGCCGTTTCGGGGTTTTGCCCCTCATCAGTGTAGAGCAGAGCGATATTGGCTTGACTGGTGGGAGGCAATGAGTGGCTGAGAGAAGGGGAACATCTCTCCTTATGGAGAGCACCAGTTAAGGTGTGTAGGGTTTTGATTGCCTTTTAGCCCACTACTAAGCATCTGCATGTCACAAGGCATTATGGGAAAGGAGCTGGAAAGCTCACTGCTCCCTCTATAGGTTGTGACAAAACGTCAATATAAATATGATTGCCTGAATCGTTGATAAGCGAAAAGGAATAATTGTCAAGGCGAGATTGCTCATCTACCTATGCGGTTTCGGGGTTTTGCCCCTCATCGGTGTAGAGCAGAGTGATACAAGTGATACTTGTAGTAACAGCTCCGCTGCTCTACACCAAGTCTCCTTATAATATATATATATGGGTATCACTGTAATTGTATCGACCCACAAAGTAAAACTTTTTTTTAAAACTATATTCCGGCCCTCTGATGGTCTGAGGGACCGTGAACTGGCCCCCGGTCTAAAAAGTTTGAGGACCCCTGCCTTATATGAACCACTTCACTGCTTTAGACAACCAGTGGCAATTACATTAACCTTTCCACTGCTCACTTTAATCCTTCCACTACCCTACAAGAGGGATACTAACATTAACTCTTCACTGTCCTAGACCACAAAGGATGCTTACATTAACCCTTTCAATGCCTGGTACCACCAGGGATCATTGCATGTACCCCTTCATTGCCCTAGAACACCACACCAGATATGTAGTATTAACTCTACTACCCTTCACCAAGGATCAATACACTAACTTTAACACATCTGTACCCTCAAGGATCCATATATTAAACTTCTTACTGCCTTGGACCACAAAAGATTTTGAGATCTGCCCCTACTCTAGCGCAAGAGTTTACTTAAACCCAGAAAAAACAATCAATGTGAGTAGGGAACAAAAACACGGCGATCCAGTAATCAAATTAGATTACAATACTGCTTAAAAAGTGTGTGTGCTTATATATATATATATATATATATATATAAAATATATATATATATATATATATATATATATATATATATATATATATATATATTATATATATGTATATGTATATATATATATATTATATATATATAATATATATATATATATATATATATATATATATATATATATATATATATATATATATACAGTATATATATAATGTACAGCGCCCTGGAATCAATGGCGCTTTAAAATAAATAATAATAATAATAATAATAATAATAATAATATATATATAACTGACATAATAGAGAATCCAGCAGTAGATTCCAAAGGATAAAATGTCAGAATTTATTTAAATAAAAGAACTATTGCGGCTCATTTCGCTTGCTTACTAGCAAGCCTCATCAGGCATATACAAAACACACACATAAGAAGCAATTTATAATGTGTGCTTTCTTAGGAAACAACTGACACATGACACAATAACTGAAAACAATGCTCCAGAAGGCTCCAGCAGATTAGCAAAATTCAGATCAATGATAGAAATAGAAATACTTCCTACATCATAACACACCTTATTTTTCTCTCTTTCTTTCCTCTTTTTTTTCCTTTTCCCTTTTTTCCCCTCTCTCCTATCTTTATTATAAGGGTGCTTTCACACAGCGCAGTTTTAGTGTAGTTTTTACTGCTCTCCTATTAACTGCCTTTATTACCAGCAGCTTCTTTCACTTATCTAAACTGTTTGGAAAGTGAGTAAACAATTAGTGTTTGTAATCCACAAGACTTCACACACTGTAATTGATTACTTACTTGAAACACCTTCCTGAACAATTTAGACAACTGAAAGAAGCTTGCTGGTAATAAAGGCAGTTTATTTGGAGTGCAGTTAAGGGTGCTTTCACGCGGTGCGTTTTTCGTGCGTTTTTGATGCGTTTTTCAATGCGTTTTTTTGTGCAGTAAGGCAGAGCAATTAATGCTGTACATTGCTGCACAAAGATCGCGGTAAATTCGTGGTAAGATCGTGGTAATTACCGTGATTTTTGTGCAGCAATGTACAGCATTAATTGCTCTGTCTTCCTGCACAAAAAATGCATTGCAAAAACGCAACAAAAACGCACCGTGTGAAAGCACCCTAAAACTGCACCAAAACTGCGCTGTGTAAAAGCACCCTAAATCAAGTCAAAGAAGAATAATCTCCCTAAATAAATACAAGACACCTGTGATGGTTGTGTGTGAATTCCTTTGGAATCTACTGCTGGATTTCCTATTATGTCAGTTTTATATATATTCGCTTTTTAAACAGTATTTTAATCTAATTTGATTACTGGATCGCCCGAGCGCCGTGATTTTGTACGCACCCTGATTGTTTTTACTGGGTTCAAGTAACCTATCGTTTCCAGTGGACTCCATCTGTGCGAGCTTCCTCAACGGAACCAGGCTGCTGGGCTTCTCCTAAGCTTTCATGTGTGTTGTACCATAATTGTACAACCGTACTAGGTGAGCAATTTTCAATACACATTACCTGATAGGTATGTTACAATATTATGCGAGATGCGCCTGTCTCGAATTGGTTTTTTTAGCACACCTTTTTCTGTATATGCTCCATTGCACCAAGGGTTCCTGCATTTAGCCCCTCAATTTCCTAGACCAGAGGTGAGATTTATTTAGTAAACAATCTATTATTCAGTCACCATGGTGGTAATATGTCTTCATGTTCTGGTAGTTGTGTTTTGTCCTTATGTAGTGACATTGTTGGCATTATGTTATAGTGTTATTTCTTTTTTGGTAACAGTATGATGGTAGTATACACAGTCAAGTCACATTATTATGACCACTTTCTACTTTCAAAGTTGGCAGTGTGTAGCCCATGAAGAAAATAATTAGTAGTTTTGAGCTGGTTTGGTGGGTTTATAAAGTGTCCAATAGGCTGTCTGCATACATATCCCTATAATTGTTGTCATGGATAATAGGGACGATTTATCAGAATTGCAGAAGTGGATAATTATTGGATTTTAGGCCAAGTGTGGCAGTATTTCTGAAACTGCTGTAGGAACACAGCAGGTGGTGTCAGTGTTATAGTCTAGGGTATGTTTTTGCTGCATATTATTGGCTTACTTATCTATCTGTCAGGCACTCTCCACAGATCTGGTTATGAATCCATTCTAGCAGATCGCGCACACCCATATATGCTGATTGTCTTCTCTGGGGTGGATGGGATTTTCCATCAAGACAATGTGAAATGGCACATGGCTAGAAATGTCTGACATTGGTTGGAAGAGCATGACCAAGACTTCTAAGTGTTACTAATGCCCCCTAATTCCACAGTCTTGACCCCAATTGAGCATATATGAGACCACCTAGTTTGACATGTTCTCTGAATCCTCCGCTATTCACCCTCCGGCAGCTGTGGAATGTATTGCCTTCAGCATGACCCTTGATTCTTGTGGTTTCTGCTGAACTGAGCCCATATATGTGGACCACAGTGCTCTTCTGAGTGGCCCTCAACCATCAGGATATAGACATGCTTTGTCTCTGATACTTCAGCTAGGTAAGGATAATCCAGTTTATTCTCTGTATAGGATTATAGACAGCACCAATGTCAGACAGGGGTCCCTGGGGCCCACAAGTAGGCTGATGATTCTTCCAACAGTAGAATTGATTCTCGGGGCCCATTTTACAGATATTTTACATGACTGCACACACTGTAAGGGTGCTTTCACACAGTGCGTTTTAGGTGCGTTTTTGATGCGGTTTTTTGGATGCGGTTTTTTGTGCAACAATGTATATCATTAATTGCTGTGCCTTCCTGCACAAAAAACGCATCCAAAAAAACGCATCAAAAACGCACCGTGTGAAAGCACCCTAAATGTCTCTTGCACTCTGCCTCTCTTTCTTTGCCTTTCTCCCTGAAAAGTAGCCCTTGACCTGCCATAACCAAGGGCCCACCATGCCAGGCACTTACTATGCCAGGGATGCACCATGCCCAGAGGTCCACTGAGGACTTCCCTTTTTCCCTTGTGGGCTTGGACATTTTGATTTGAAAGGGATTGAATTTATGCAAATTTCATAAAGGTACTGGGTGTTTCCTAACTAATAGAGGACATTTCTGGGCGGATCAGAGGTGTTTTCCAGGGCAAAGCCAAAATCTTCTAGACCGATATCTCAAAAGATTGTCAAGTATGGATTTGGCGGAGTTCAGATACTGTAAATGTGCTGCTGATTTGCAGTAAGGATTTTGCACCTCAAATCTGCAGCAGTGCAGTACAGGTCAAGTGGATGGGGTTTTCTAAGACTCCATCCACATGTACTGGAAAAAACACACAGAAATCTACAGCATGTTGTTTCTGTTGCAAAAATACAAAATCCTACATCGGATTTAACTCTTCAATGTATAGCACCCTTCACAGTAAAGTGCACTTGTGGCTGTGGATTTGTGGCATGATCCACAGTTGACTTTTTACATGCACCTGATCTAGGAAGCCAGGTCTAGAATAGCCAACATCTGATTCTTTAAGCATGTTTGACCTTTTGCAATCTGGTATGCTCAGACAGTATAAGTAGTTTGCACTTGTTGCTGCTGTCAGAGGGATGAAATAGTAGTATACAAGACAATTCAGAAATACACATAACATTTAGGAGATTGATTTCCCCAACACTGTCTGTTCCATTGATCTGTCCCAAAATTGCAGTGCCATTAAAGTTTCTCTTATCATACAAACATCAATGTTGAGCATTATTAAAATAATTATATGAGCTTCTTGCAATCGGTCTTTTCTTCAGGAGAACCAGGCCAAGGAAAGTTTAACCCTTGCCTGCATTTCTCTATTTTAATATGATGATTTTGTAGTAGATGAAGATACCTGAGCATAGAACATTTTTATAAAGCTCAATATGTGCAAATAGTAAATCACCCCTGGAAGGCCAATTATTTGTACATTAGCTGTGCCTCATTAAGACTTTATAGCCATTTCTACTACAGGCCAGTGGAGATGTCATAAAGTAGAGGGCATGCCCCTGGTCCCTGACCTTGCTAGAGAATTAACACCTGTTAATTCTAAAATGTATGATGTTTCAGGATGTGAGCCAGTGTTACAGCACACTATGTTAAACTCTTAATAGTGAAGGTTTGGTTTGTAGATAGCGGGGCTAAATTACTAGGAATCTCTAGTGTATGCAGTTCATTAATTTAAACTCCAGGAATGTTCTACTCTGCAGATTTACCACACAATCTGTAAATTTTCTGCTATATGTAGATAGGGTTATCAAACCCCATCCACACTGGTTTAACTATAAATTGCTATAAATTTCGGGTGCTAGAATAACTCATGTAAAAATGAACAGGCACCAAATTTAGTATCCTAGGAGGGGACAGTGCTGGCAATTAATTCTGCAGTTCTCAGGCGGAAAAGTTGCTGCTCTGAATGTCTGAGTATGGATTTTCAAATAAGTAAATGTTATTTTTTTGGGTTGGCAAAAGGGCATACGATATATTCTCTAAGATGGCACTAGGAGACAGCAAAGAATAGCTGGTGCAGAGCTAGAGTTTGGGACTGCTATAGACTGATTGCTCAGTCTTCTGAAAAGAAACTTCTCTTCAATTTAGAGAGCAGTACAATGCTCTTGGATGCCATTCTAATGGCACTTAAAGGGGTTGTCTCACTACAAGGATTGCTTTTTATGTTAAAAAACAAGCCACTTTGCAATATATGTCCATTAACAGTTTCCTACCTTTTTCTAGATATCCCCTCTTGTATGGGCTGCATCAGCTCCTCAGGTCGCTATAGCTACAGACCTGTTCATTCTCTCATGATAGGGTGCCAGCACCGTTTGCTATAGCTACAGACCTGGTGTCCTCAGCGGGGCATCACTGCAAGCCAATGGATGCCAGTAAAGCCAGTAAACACACCCCTGAATTCAAAAATAAAACTGAGAAAGCAGGTAAGATGAAGCCATGTAGTGAGACGACCCCTTTTAAGCATCTTATCACTTTCTCATGACAGTGGGATCTATAAATGTGATCTAAAACAGCCCTATTTATTATTTGTTTTCCCTAAAAATATACTGAAAAGGAGAATTAATATAATCTGGCTTCAGGACTTTATTGCCTTAAAGGGAACCTGTCAGGTGGTTTGTGCTAACCTATCTGGGAACAGGATATAAAGGGAGAGAAGCTGAGTTCTTTGATGTATAAGTTTATATGACTTAAGGTAGGATTTCTGAGTAAAAAGCAGAGTAAATCCTGACTTTATTCCTAAAATGACAGTGGAAGTTCTGCTGACCCCACCCACATACAGTGATTGACAGCTTTCCATGGATTAGTGTGTTTACAGTGCAACTGTCAATAAGTGTATGTGGGCAGGGTTATCAGTACTTCAAACTTCAGCTTCTCACTCTATATCACATCCAGCTCTATGATTTAAAGGTTTATATGATTTGGAGCAGGATTTCCGAGAAAAAACAATTTGAAGGTGGAACTACTGCCAACCCTGCCTACATAAAGTGATTGACAGTTTGCTGTGTATAAACAAAATGATGCAGGGAAAGCTGTCAATCACTGTATGTGGATGGTGTAAGCAGGAATCCCATCTCCTCATATAGAGTCCTGGCTGTATTTCCTCTGCTTTTTATTCAGAAATCCTGCTCCAAATCATATAAACCTACAAATCACAGAGCTCAGCTTCTCTCCTCTATCATATAACCCTATATATCACAGAGCTCAGCTTCTTTCCCTGTATTATATAACCCTATATATTACAGAGCTCAGCTTCTCTCCTTTATCATATAACCCTATATATCACAGAGCTCAGCTTCTCTTCTCTATCATATAACCCTATATATCACAGAGCTCAGCTTCTCTCCTATATCATATAACCCTATAGATCACAGAGCTCAGCCTCTCTCCTCTATCATATCACCCTATATATCACAGAGCTCAGCTTCTCTCCAATATCATAGAACCTTATATATCACAGAGCTCAGCTTCTCTCCTATATCATATAACCCTATATATCACAGAGCTCAGCTTCTCTTCTCTATCATATAACCCTATATATCACAGAGCTCAGCTTCTCTCCTCTATCATATAACCCTATAGATCACAGAGCTCAGATTCTTCCCTCTATCATATAACACTATATATCACAGGGCTCAGCTCCTCTCCTCTCTATAATATAACCCTATATATCACAGAGCTCAGCTTCTCTCTCTGTATCATATAACCCTATATATCACAGAGCTCAGCTTCTCTCCCTCTATCATATAACCCTATATATCACAGAGCTCATCTTCTCTTCTCTATCATATAACCCTATATATCACAGAGCTCAGCTTCTCTCCCTCTTTCATATAACCCTTTATATCAGAGCTCTTCTCCTCTATCATATAACCCTATATATCACAGAGCTCAGCTCCTCTCCCTCTATCATATAAACCTATATATCACAGAGCTCAGCTACTCTCCTCTATCATATAACCCTATAGATCACAGAGCTCAGCCTCTCTCCTATCATATAACCCTATATATCACAGAGCTCAGCTTCTCTCCAATATCATAGAACCCTATATATCACAGAGCTCAGCTTCTCTCCTAATCAATATAACCCTATATATCACAGAGCTCAGCTCTCCTCATCTATCACCCATATAACCAGAGCTAGCTATCACCTCACATGAACCAATCAGGCTCACTCCTTTCACTCTCATAATAAACCCTATAATCCAGAGCTCAGTTCTCTCCTCTATCATATAACCCTATAATCACAGAGCTCAGTCCTCTCCCTCTATCATATAACACTATATATCACAGGGCTCAGCTCCTCTCCTCTCTATAATATAACCCTATATATCACAGAGCTCAGCTTCTCTCTCTGTATCATATAACCCTATATATCACAGAGCTCATCTTCTCTCCTCTATCATATAACCCTATAAATCACAGAGCTCAGCATCCTCTCCCTCTATCATATAAACCCTATATATCACAGAGCTCAGCTTCTCTCCTTAATCATATAACCCTATATATCACAGAGCTCAGCTCCTATCCTCTATCATATAACCCTATATATCACAGAGCTCAGCTTCTCTCACACCATCATATAAACCTATATATAACAGAGCTCAGCACCTCTCCCACAATCATATAAACCTATATATCACAGAGCTCAGCTCCTACTCCCTAATCATATAACCCTATATATCACAGAGCTCAGCTCTCTCCTTTATCATATAACCCTATATATCACAGAGCTCAGCCTCTCTCCTCTATCATATAACCCTATATATCACAGAGCTCAGCTACACTCCTCTATCATATAAACCTATATGTCTCAAAGCTCAGCTTCCCCCCTCTATCATATAACCCTATATATCACAGAGCTCAGTTTCTCTCCGTCTATCATATAACCTAATATATCACAGAGCTCAGCTTCTCTCCCTCTATCACATAACCCTATATATCACAGAGCTCAGCTTCTCTCCTCTATCATATAACCCTATATATCACAGGGATCAGCTTCTCACCCGCTATAATATAACCCAAAATATCACGAGCTCAGCTTCTTCACCCTCTACAATAACCCTATATATCACGAGCTCAGCTCTCACACTCTATCATATAACCCTAAATATCACAGAGCTCAGCTTCTACCCTCTATCAAATAACCCTATATATCACAGAGCTCAGCTCTCACCCTCTATCACATAACCCTATATATCACAGAGCTCAGCTCCTCTCCTCTATCATAAACCCTATATATCACAGAGCTCAGCTTCTTTCCTCTACCATATAACCCTATATATCACAGAGCTCAGCTTCTCTCCTCTTATCACATAACTCTAATATCACAGAGCCTCAGGTTCTCTCCTCTATCACATAACCTACATATTCTATTCAAAAAGAGCTGCTCTCCCTCAAATTTAAAACCCAAAAAAAGGCCACTCTCTTCCTTCATAAAACCCCTTAATATCACAAGCCGCCCCCTCATCAAAAACCCCCTAAATTCACAGACCCAAGCTTCTCCCTCACAAAACCCTAAAAACACAAGCTCAGGTTTCTCTCCCATCCAAAACCCCTAAATCACAGAGCTCACCCCCCTTTTTTTAAAAATATAACCCTATTTTTCCAGGCCAGCTCCTCTCCCTTTTTAAATTAACCCTTTTTAATACCAGAGCTCAGCTTCTCTCCCTACATTAAAACCCCAAATTCCAGAGCCAGCTTCCTTCCCTCTTTCATAAAACCCTTTAAAACACGGGTCAGCTTTTTCCCCCTTACAAAAACCCCTAAACACAGAGCATTTTCCCCCTCCTCTTTTTTAATATAACCCATATATACGGCCAGCTTCTCTTCTCATCAATAACCCTAATACACAGACTCAGCTTCTCCCCTCTATCTATAACCCTTATAATACAGGCTCGCCTTCCTCTACACATAACCCTTTATCACGAGCTCAGCCCCTCTCCTCTTTATAATAAAACCCTAATACACAGGCTCACTTCTTTTCTCTAATAAACCCCTATAATCACAGACTAAAGTTTCTCTCCCTTATCACACCCTTATCTTAGATAGGGGGGGCAAAAAAAAAAAACACCTGACGGGTTCCCCTTTAAGCAACAGTGTTGGTTCCTGAAAAAATTTAGTATATGCAAAATCAAAATGTAAGGTTGACACACAATGCAGTTTCTGCACTAAAAATGGCGCAGTTACATAGCATTTTATGTCTTGCAATTTGTTTGATTACTTTATTTTATTATGATGCCATTTACAAATATTGTCATTTGATGTATCTGTGGTTTTTGATTAGTTAAATACATTTCTTCCTTACTAACAAGGATCTACAGAACACAGCTCTTTTTTGTTGGTTGAATGTCGTTCATCTAATCCATTGAGGATAAAGGCACATGATGAGAATACAGTACGGCTGAGTTGCAGTTCATATCTGCAGCATGTCAAGTTTCTATATTTGTTAACTGGGTTTTGCCATAAAGTAAAACTGACATGGAAAACTTGCAAATTAAATAATAAACATTTTCATAATTCGTCATTACTAAAAATTCTCTACCATTTTTGTTTTAGCTGCTCCCTTAGAGATCCTTAGTGTACAGCTTGTGTGCAGGGGATATGACCAGTTACGAGAGCCCCTTAGTCTTGACACAGAAATCAGACAGCAACTCTTCTCTTCTTACTGTCAGTATATTCCCTGCTGAGCAAGTATTTAACCCCTAGTGCTATCAGTCTACTCCCATCTCCTGTACTCCTTAGTAATTAATCAAATAATGCATAGTGCAAAAAATTAAAAGAAAAAATAAACCTCAATCAGGTATGTGCACTGAGACAAAAAAAATCCACGTGTTTGGCTCGTGCAATGATTTAAACCTAGAACTTTTGGAAGGCAGAAATTCTAACCACCCAGCTACATTGCAGCTACCAACAGCTCTTTGCATATACATACCTTTGTTTGACTAGAGTGAGCAAACTTGGGCATAAGATGATGTCAAGCCTGCTGGGTAACTTGATATGCAGTTCAAACAAATCACACATGCCCCCCTTTTGAGCACACTGAAAGCTGAAGATGGATAAACCAGGCATGAATTGCCTTTGTGGCAAAACCCATTTAACCCCTTAAGGAAAGAGCGTTTTTTGTTTTTTTTTGCTTGACACGTTAGTTTTTTACTCCTCGCCTCCCAAGAGGCATAACTTTTTTTTATTTTCCCATCTACATAGACATATGAGGGCTTTTATTTCAGGGACAAGATCTACTTTCTAATAGTGTCACTCACAATACCATAAAATATACTGGGAAACCGAAAAAATTCTAAGTGGGTCAAAATGTGAAAGAAATGTACTTGGCCATGTTGGTGTTTTTTTTGTTTGTTTTTTTTTAATGGTGTTCATGCTCCAGTATAAGTGATGTGGTCTCTGTATTCTACAGGTTGATACAATTCCGGCAATATTAAGGGTTACATGTATGTACGAGGCTGCGCCAGAAGCTTGGCGTCTTTTCAGTCCAAAAATTAACACAGCTCCATTCGCTATATTTTGAACCAGGCGCACTCCAGTATCAGGCACATTACAAAGCGTCCGTGGCACTCTGTAATGTGCCTGAGATCGGGGAGCGTGCTGGAGGCGTGTCACACTACAACCATACAAAGCTACACATTTATAGCTTCAGTACGGCAAATCCAGGAACATTACTGCTGGAACAGGTAAACCACTTTAAAAGTGGTTTACCTGAGCCTGAATTGTCGCACATTTGTAGCTAGAATGCGCCTAAATCTATGACCCGCAGTAGAACAGGTTCATAGATTCAGGTGCATTCTATGCTACAAATGCATGGCAAAAAATGTTGCATGGGCACAATCCAAACATTTACTGTTTTTGACATTTAAACTGCAGCACCACTTTCTGTGAATAATAACTTTTTTGCACTTCCACCTATGGACCTGAGTGAGGCTACATTTCTTGTGGGCTGAAGTGTACTTTTTATTGCTACCAGTTTGGAATAGATGTGACTTTTTTGATCACTCCAATTTTTGGGGGACCTGAAATGACCCAAAAAACACAATTTTGGCATTTGGAATTTTTTTCTTTTTTCGGATTTCAGCACACAGGATATTTTAATAGATTGGTAAATAGGAACGAAAAAATCAGCTCACCATATCGTCCTCATGGAAAACAGACTGGGGATTACTCGGTTCACGAACCAATCACCGGGCCACAGGTGCAACAAATGCAGGAGACGATGTGAAAGAGGAGGTTCAGCACTCCACAAGTAAAAAAAACTGTACTTTATTGTCCCATAATAGAAAAAATAAAATCAAAGAACAAACATGGTGAAGCTATTTTACGCGTTTCGGGTCTACATTGCAAAAAGAACCCTTAGTCATAACATAACTAGCTCGAGGACCCAACATGCTTATATAAGCCCGTAATCATAGATGTGCATTAACCCCTAGAGAGTCAGAACAAAGAATATAAGAGAATATCCTATTGAAAAATGTACGCATCTTAATATTCCAAATGATTATAAGAAAAACACACATACTTATGAAAAACTAATGAATAAATAGACATATAAAAGGTCAGATCTATAATTCAAACCATTTGGAAAGCATGTGTTAAGGGATAAAATCTAAAAGTCTTCTCTATCTAATAAACGCTTTCTCCAATCCCCACCTCTAGTGGGACGATTAACCCTTTCTAGAGCTTTAATCCTTAGGCTTACAATAGAGCCAGAATGTGTATCTCGAAAATGTCGGGACGCTCCTGAAATAGATCTAAGACCGATGTGTTCAATATCATAAATATGTTCACTTATTAGACCCCCTTCACACGGCTTATTCCCGATGGATTTGTGAGCTGGATTGCGCTCATAAATCCGCCGTGAATAAGGGGCGGGACGGGGGCGGGGTCGGAGCGCGGCGGGAGCACCGCTCCCCCGCCCCATAGACAATGAATTGTTTACCGCGCGTCCGCGGCGTAAATTATGTGCATGTCACTTTCTCCCCCCGCGGCGGAATCGCCGAGCGAGGAGGAGCGACGGAATCCACTGTTCTCTATGAGAGCAGTGGATTACCGTAATTACTCCGACGGATTGGCGCCGTACTGCAGCGCAAATCCGGTGCGCAGTACGGCGCCAATCCGCGGCAAAATAAGCCGTGTGAACGAGGCCTTATAGTGAAAAGAGCCTGGGTGGTACACCCAATGTTTTGTACATCACATTCGGTACAGTAAGTCATATATATGACATATGTTGAACGGCAATTGATGAATGTTTTAATAGGATACTGTTGTCCTGTTGTGCTGGAAGAAAAAAACGTGCATTTGTCCATGTACGGACATAAAATGCACCTGTTCACACCGCACTTAAAACAGCCCTTAAATTTTAACCATGAAGAAGTATTTTTAGTTGGGCAATACAAACTGGGTGAAAGAGAGTTACCCAAAGTGCTTGCTGGTTTAGATACAAAACTGCAATAGATTGGACTTTATCGGATGCAGCGATACCAATTTTGTGTTATTTCTTATTTATTTATTTTTAATTGCAAAATGGCAAAACGGGGATAATTTGAACTTTAAATATATATATAAAATTATATATATATATATATATATATATAATATATATATATATATATATATATATATATATATATAAAATTTTTACACTTTTAAACATTTTCTTTTTACATGAACAGTGAGTCCACCTAGGGTGCTTCACCACTAGGGGGCACAATCTTTTTACAGCCTATTGTATTTTATAAACAATGCAATAGGGTGTACAAAGATTAAATTTTTTTTTTTTTTACTTCCTGCCTGGGGATAAGGCAGCGATGGAAGCCTTCACGATGCTTCCAACCGACATGTAAACCAATCGGGGCCCCGCGATGTCTCACCAGCACCATTTCTCATTCATTTAGATACTGCAGCAGCAATCTCTCCAGCATGTAATAGGTTAAACAGCACGGATTGGAGCCAGTTTCATTCCGTGCTCTTACTGGCGGGTGTCAGTTGCAGTTAGCAGCCAGGACCCGCTGCCTGTGTAGCGGGATTGCAGTGCTACAAAGCCTCTTACTGACATTGGAACCTAAGTCACACTGCATTCAGGATTTCTTTTTCATGTACTGGCCATGTAATTTAATTGGTTCATCTTCATGCAGATCTTGATTGTATCGTTAATAGGTTAGCTGAACTGTTTGCATTGGAGGCAGGAGTAGAGGACTGTGTTCTGCAGAACCTTGTTATTGTGGAAGTACTATATTTAACTAATCAAAAAACAGTTACATCAAATGACAATATTTGTAAATGTCAATATCTAAAAAGTTTTGTAAGTCATTTTTGGTGCCGAAACTGCATGCGGCATAGCACATTTGAAACTTAACTGAAATACAACTGCATTGTGTATCCTTACCCCAAAGAGTATGTTCAGATGGCTGATTTGCAGCACTGGAAATTACAGGACTGAATAAGCATGGAATCCACAAATAAAATCTGTGCCATTAAGTGTGGAATTTGAAGCAAGGATTTGGCACTGATTTTCAGAGGCAGACTATCAGCTGCCTGAACACTATAATGTGGGGTAAGAATTCAGCATGGAATCCGATTCAAGAATTGACTTGTCAATCCATTTTCAATGCTGAAAAGAAATCAGCGGAGAGGAAAATAAGTATTGTATGCACAACAGCGTGGATTTTCCATTAGAACCAATGTATGGTGGTTTGTATGGTGATTCTGAGACAGATTCAGTGCTAGATCAGAGTCCAAATTAGCTGTGAATATACCCCTAAGGTGCATTTACACTGCAAAGACCAAATACCAGTCGGATTTCCCAACTAATATTTAGATTTTTTTTGGTCAGGCAGGGGGACGGGTTTTGTCTGCGGTTACAATGTCGGTTTTACACGGGCGAAAGTTTGGACTGTTAACGACACAAATTTCGTGTATGCAATTATATGTGCATAGGAAGAATGCGCCTGATTTAGGATTCCGCTCTACAGCGGGTCATAAATCAGGTGCATTCTTGTCTTAGCGCGACATTTCTGGATTAGGTATGTCACTTTGAAAGTGGTTTACCTGTTCCAGCTGTAATGCACTGAGAAATGCCATAGCAAAGCTATAAATATGTAGCTTCGCTACGGTTTTAGTGCACCTCGCCTCCCACAGGTGCTATGTAATGCGCCCGAGAATGGCGTGCGGGAGATTTAAACATGTATGAACAGGGCTGCACCTGATATTGGGCTGAAAAGATGCCAGATATCTGACGCAACCTCGTTCATACATGTTGCCCCTATGTTTTTGGAACGTTGGAGGTGTAAAAAAACGTCCGACAGAAAATCCATGCAGTCAGGACTGCTGCATGGATTTTCTATTAGTCTATGAGGGAGCGTTGCATATCGGTTTTGTAAAACCACAAACCGTCTGAAAAACCAACCAATAACCCTTGCCATGGGGACAAGCCCTTATTGTGGAGCAAGATCTGCATACAGATGAACCAGTTAAATTACATGGCTAATGCAAGAATTAGAGAAAAAAATCTTGAACGCAGAGTCAACATATATATTATGTTATATTATGGTTCAGCCATTAACAAATATAGAAACTTGATATACTGTGGATACAAACCACAACATATCCGCATTGTGTGTCCTTACCCTAAGTGTGCATTTTTGGTGCTTTTTTTTTTTGCAGTAATACACAATTAATGCTGTGAATTTCTGCCCAAAAAAAGTAACGCGCAAAAAATGCACTATGTGAAGGCACCCTAAGGGATATTTTGAAAAGGACAGTGTTATGGGTAGTGACAAATTAAAGTCTATACAATGCCATCGAAGGTTGGTTGATTAACTGCAAGTGTCACTATAAAAGAGACATGGCAAGATAAGCTAAAATCAGTGATGGAGATCAGACAGATCTGTAATGTGGTATCATATTTTACATTTTTATTTATAAGACCAGACTCAAACTGGCCCACAGGTGAGTAGGAAAAAACCCCAGTGGGCCCCATTCAGGTAGACAAGATAAGAAGAAGGCAGAAAGAAAGAGGGGGGGGCTGTGCAGTCAGTAGATTGCTGTAGAAGGGGCCCAGGAAATTGATTCATGGTGGGCCCCCAAAATCAATCCAAGGGTGGCATCAAGAATTTTAACTCCACTGGGTGGGCCTCAAGAATCCTTTATGTAATCTGTCAATCAATCTGACACTGTATAATTCCAACATGTTCTGCAGCACCGTACAGAGATTGTCAAAACTGACAATGGGCACTTTTCCCTGGGGGGTATGATCTAAATTCCAATCCTAGATCATCCAATAACCAGAAAAAAGCATAAAAGGGAACAAAGGGTGAGTTATGTTTTTTTTCTAACCCACTCTGACCTGTTAGGGATATTGCCTATAGGCCACCCCAAAAATCACCGAACCCCAAAGGAAAATTTTCTCCCTTCCTTTAAGGGTAAATTTTTATCGCTTAAAAGAGGATCTAAAGCGCATTGAGGGGGGACAAAAGGGAACAAAACAGGGTAATAAATGGGGGGGCTTTTAAAAACATTCCCTTTAAACGCCCACTGTGAGAGGGGACTACCTTATTTTAAAAATTTATTGAAAAAAGGAAAAAAAAAAAATTTTGGAAAATAGAGGTGGGAACGGAGACAATAAATAACAAAAAGAAAACGTTTAAGCTCCTTTTCAAAAGGAAGGGCAGTGGGAAAAAAGCAGTTAAAAAAACTATAAGAAAAAAAAAAATATGTAAAAAAATGATAAAGCAACAAAACTGAAGACCAAAAAAGGGGCATATTGCCAAAGAAGGGAAAAAAATAAGGGCCCAAAAAATATTTTAAACCTTTTGTAGGGAAAGGGACAAAAGGTTTTCGGTAGGGTTTCGGGGGCGGGTTATGGGGTTCACCCCATCTGGCCCCGTGGGCCCGGGGAAATTTAAAACCCCAATTGTTTTGGTGTCAAAACCCGGGAGCAAGGGGCCAAATACCCACTTTTTTAATTTTGAAATAAAGGCAGTAATTTTCCCCCAATCCCCGGGGGCAGGGTTTTTTGGAAACCCTCGGGTTTTGGGGGGGAATTTGGGGTTTCCCCACACCCGGGTCCTTGGGTTTTCCAGCCCCATATTTAAAGGGCCGCAGGGGCCAAAGGGGGGAAAGGGGGTTTTGGTTCCATTCCTGTAAACAAAATGCTTTAGGGGGAAATGAGCATAGTGAGAGAAGGCCCGAGCTGGGCCCCCGGGAACCCTGGAAGTTTCTGCAGGGGACCCGCAACCCGGGGTTTTTTAACCCCGGGGGAACCGGTCCGGTAATGTTGGGCCCCCTAAAAACGGACTATAAGTTATGTTTTTTTTTTGGGGTGTAGCAAGCCCTGCTTTTAAAAATTTTTTTGGGTTTTTTTGACTTTGAAAATTTAAAACCTGGGAGTATTTTGGGCCCTTAAAAGGGGAATTCCCCCGTTTTTAGCTTTTTTCCCACACAAAATAAATTGTAAAAAAAAATTTTTAAAAAAAAAAATTTTGGCCCCCACCACCATTTTTACAGAAGTTGAGGGAAAGTTTATGGGGCAGAGGGAAAGAGGTAAAATCCCAATTTAAAAAAAGTTTTTTTTTCTTGCCCAAAAACCCCCCCCCCAAAGGAAAGTGAGCTCGGTCTTAATTTAAAAAAATAGGGTAAAACTCAAGGTCCTGGGAAAGTACACCCCCCCTGGTCCTAATGGGAGTTAAGAATTTGGTAGAAAGTCCCCTTTTTTTTAATTTTTTTGGGGCTGGGGAAAGTAACTGGGCTTTTTCCCCAAAAAATTGGGGGGGGGACAGCAAAAGTTGGGTGCCAAAAAGTCAAAAAACAGTCAATAAGTATTTTGGAAACCCATAGGTGGTAAGTTAAAAACCCCCTTTGTAGGGTAAAATGTTTGAAGGTTTTTTTCACGAGGCTATCCCCGGGGGGGGGCTCACTGAAAATTTTAAAAAGCTTTCTTTTCCCGCATGGGTTTTGAAAAACGTCCTGTCAAAAAATTCATGGCTTTTAAAAAAAAAAATTAGTTCTAACTGTATCCCGGGTTTAAGCATTTTTTTGTCATATATCTAGATTTTTCCAAAAACATTTGAAAATGTGCAACATAAAAGAATTAAGAAAATGAGAATGCTTGGACCGGGGGGAAAATGTTTGCAAATGGGTAAGTAACTGGCTCAGTGACAGAAAACAAAGGGTGGTGATTAATGGTAAATACTTGGACTGGATCCCTGTTACTAGTGGGGTACCACAGGGGTCAGTATTGGGACCTATTCTCTTTAATAATTTAATTAATGATCTTACACAGGGATTGCACAATAGAATATCGATTTTTGCAGATTATACTAAGCACTGTAAAGAAATCAACACAATAAAGGATAATGTTTTATTAGAAAAAGATATGGATAGGTTGAAGGCCTGGGCAGAGAAGTGGCAGATTAGGTTTAACATAGATACAATACAATACAAGGTTATACACATGAGAAGGAAAAATCCATTCCATGATTACTTGTTAAACAGAAAAACGTTGGGTAAAAGTGACATGCAGAGGACTTGGGAATCCTAGTGGAAAGTCAACTTAATTATAGCAGCCAATGTCAGGCAGAAGCTGCAATGGCAAATATGATTATGAGGTATATTAAAAGGGGTATAGAGGCAGACGATGAGAACATTATTCTCCCATGATACAAATCACTGGTCACACCACACATGGAATATTTTGTACAGTTTTGGGCACCAGTACACAGGAAAGACATTGTAGAGCTTGAACAGGTTCAAAGGCAGGCAACAAAAACAATAAAACGACTGGGTGGACTATAATACCCAGAAAGATTAGCAAGATTAGGGCAATTTAGTTTAGAGAAAAGACTGCTTCAAGGGGGGAATAATAAATATGTTTGTGTATTAAAGGTCAATATAGTGGTCTCTCCAAAGATCTATTTATATTCAGGATTGTATCTAGAACAAGGGGCATCCTCTACATCTTGAGAAAAGAGAGTATCTATATAAACATAAAAAAGGATTCTTTACTGTAAGAGCAGTGAGGCTGTGAATTTCTCTGTCAGAGAAACTTGTCATGGTTCACGTCACGGTCCCAGGCACGGACCTTGGACATGCCTGTGTCTCTGCTATGCCAACGGCCCTGTACCTGTTTTCTGCTTTGTCGCTCCATGCCGTGGACCTCGTGGGCATGGCTGTGTCTCTGTTGTTTTCCATTTCCCTGTACCTGCTGCAGCAGTTCATGCAGGACAGTCCCTGCTGTGTCCCATGTTTCTGAGTACTCACCTAGCTGTGTTCCTGCCCGCTGTTCTGGATTTAAAGGGACAATGTACTATTTACCTGTCCAACGACCTACAATCTTCCGGGATAAAAGGAACTTCCTGCCTCTGTTCCTGGTCAGTTCATTAATGTCCATCTGAGCTCCCGACTACTGCTGCTGGTTTCTGTTGTTACTGTGTTAACCCCTGTGTTACCTGCTTCTACTCCTGTTGTTCCTGCCATTGTACCAGGTAATTCCTGCTGTTATCCTGACATTATACCAGTCCGTTACCTACCCGGAACTCTGTTACCTGATTATGGTTATGCACATTTGTACTTGTCATTGTGCCAAGTACTCGGTTACCTACCTACTGCTACACCTGCTGTGACCTGTCACCTCTGCTAGTACCTGGTATCCTTGTCTTGCATGTCGGCTGCCACCACTAGTAGCTTCCCATCTACACTCATGGTGACCCAGAGGATCCACAATACTCAGCGTTCAATGTGTCTGTACCCACTGTACCTGTTGAAAGGTGACAGTGAATTCACTAATAAAGTTCAAAAAGGGTCTGGATGCCGTTCTAGAATGCAATAATATAACAAGTTATAGTGACTAGGATTCTGGAGTAGGTCGTTGATCCAGGGATTTATTCTGATTGCCAGATTGAAGTCGGGAAGGAATTTTTTCCCTAAAATGAGGACAATTGGCTTCTACTTCATTGGGGGGTTTGCCTTCCTCTGGATCAACACTATAGGACAATAGGCTGAACTGGATGGACACCTGTATTTTTCCAGCTTTATAAACTATGTACAGTAACTATGTAACCCTGTTCCCCTATTCTGATGTTCTGGTTAAAAATAAAAATCCCTTCACATCATTTTTTGTCAGACGTTCAAAAAACAGTACAATGGAAGTTATAGGGTTGTGTTCAGCTTCAAGTTTCCGATGTCCATGTGGCTATTGTGAAGAAAATCTCTGAACTACTATTTATAGCTCAGCAAAAGCTCAAGCAACGTGGCTATACCATTTTCATAAATATGAGTCGTGGCTACAGTCGCTAAAATCTGTTGAATTATGTCTGCCGCCACATATGGTGGTAATTGTCCATCCAAATGACTCCACAAGAATAAATAAATAAAAGAATACCTACCGCAAGGCTACAGCATTTGCTATATGAGTCTTCACTAAGAAACATTGCTCTGTTTAATTAGTTCAGTTCTTTATATGGTCTATTGTTACACAATCCTCATGCAAACTATTCACCGAAGATAGTCATATTCTTGGTTCTGCAAGAGTAAAACATACAAAGAGTGTAGACCATCCGGAGAGCACAATTATCAAACTTCATTATAAATACTCACAAGGGAGAGATACAGTTCTCATTTTATGCAAATACAACACTTGGAACGCTAAAACGGATTTGCCCTCAAATGAAACAAATGATCCAGGTTTCCATGTTCTTAATAGCTGGCACTCAATTTGAATAATGTTTTCCCAAAACTCACATATAGGAAAGAATCGGTAAAAACATAGTCCATGCTATCTAGATCTTGGATCTCATGAAATAACTTTAATTTTCTACTCACAAAGCAAATTTAAAAGCAAACATAGACCTACGAGGGCTTATTTTTTGCAGGACAAGATTTACCTTTTAATGGCACCATTGACCGTACCATATAATGAACTGGAAACAAAAAAAAAATTATTTGTGGGTTGGAACATAAAGCAAACATGTAGATATAAATAACATGCTTTGGGTATTCTGCAGGTTGGTACAATATAATTTCATACATAATAAAATATAAAAAAAATATTTTCTATATATTTTTATTTCAAACCTTTTTTTCTTTACTTGTACTTTTAGTCCTTGTAGGTTACATGACCATTAGGGGATCCAATCACTTTTACATTATTCTGTAATAATAGTATATTGCAGAACAGTGTACAAAAATGTCTCTCCTATTACAATTGGAGTAGGTATATAAAGATGGCAGCCATGGAGGATTTCATTAGACTCATGGCTACCATAACTAGTTAACACCTTACAATCTTCTCATGGTGGGAAGTCAATTATGCAACATAAGGGTGTACAACACCGTATCTTAATCCCTTACATGCCGCAGTCACATGGCACCTAAGGGTATGTTCACATGGCATTCTTCAGCATATAGTTGTGCTGCAATACATCCGAAGTCCACCCTGCAAATATTCCCCGGAGCACAGTATGCACCAGGAGAAAGAAGTGAATGTCAGTTGGAGTGCTTCAGGCCCAGTATGCGCCACTACACACCTGAATCAAATCGTGTGAACATGTCCAAAGGGTTAACTAACAGCTGGGATCTGCTAGCTTCTATCTATCTATCTTTCTATCTATCCATCTATCTATCTATCTATATTTAAAACTTAATGTAAGTTGGTTTTAAATATCCGTTACTTAATAATTGGTAAGAAAATCCTCTAATTTATTTAATTTCTAACACACGTTTAATCATGGCATTGATAGGCATGCCTTATAATTTCCACTGGTTGGAAATTATTGCACAGGAATTTTTTAATGTTTGAGGTCACAAAAAAATTATGAGATCTCTCCTATAAATTGTTAACTACTGATGAGCAATGGGATTAAAAATTATTGAACTTGTAAATTGTTGTATAATTTCCTTGGTTTGTTTTATATGTGCTCTAATATGCTGTTTATAGAAATTTATATTTTCAAAATTTATAATCTAAGGGAAAACATGCTTCATGAGGATTCATTTGCTGATTTTGCATGCAGTAAATTAGTGGTAGAGTAAATATGCCAAAGGCCTTTGGTTGCCAACACAACGTGGGCCCTGCCCCCTTCTCCTTATCTATAGTAAGCTGTGCTTCGTTTCTCATGATGTTTCCACTTTTTTCAACAGTGCCCACTGTGGGATAAATAACTTTTTTTCTTTTACATTTATTGATGTAGCAGTATTGATTATTTGGATTTTTTTATATAATGGATGATCAAAGCTGTAATTGTCATGTTTTTATATTTTCAAAACCTTTCTTAATTTTTCTCTAGGTTGACTCTAAGAGCGACATGTCCCAACATGCCAACGACAATTTCTTTGGTCTATTTTGCGCCCAAAACCACTTTTGACGCCATATTCTTGTTGTAAGTGAACAACAAATGTACACCAAAACTAGGCGCATTATACGCCGGGCACACTTTGTAATGCGCTAAATATGGTGCGCTGTGTGCCCCCCCCCCCCATCACGCAATGCGCCTATTGAGGCGCATTATATATGTTATGCCCCTCCACCGGGCAATGCGCCTCGATAGGCGCATAATATATACTGATGCTATGTGCCGCGAGTTGTGCATTGCGCCTTTTTTGATGCGATGCACCTTATTAGGCGCATTAAGTCTTCTATGCAAGGTATACCTGACATCAGTTTTTAGAAAGTATCGGACTTTCAGGCGCACTTTACACTGATTTAATGTTCCTAAAACTGGCATGGATACGTAACTTTTTGGACATGTCACCCTAAGTCCCTCATTGCTTTATTGGTTGTGCAGTATACTGTAATAATTCTGTATTGCAGAATATTGTCAATGTAACAGTCTGATATTACAAATGGGTTTTTACAAGTATGCAAGTTGTTTCTGAATCAAGAGAGGGAGTTGGACTGGGAGAGAAAGACAGAGACAAGTGAGTGGTCAAGGGCAGAACATAGAACTGTCCTGAGAGTAGACCTTGAGGTTGCCAGAGTAATCATTTGAAGCAGTACAGAACCCTGTGTATAAAATTACTGTATATCTGTGAATTGATCTGTGATTGACAAGTGTCACAAGAAAAGTTGTGAATAATGCCTGCACTACCCCAAGATGAAAGTGTCTGTGGGGACTTCTTCCAGTTGTCAGTGCACATCTGCTACCCAGGTGTACATGTGTGTTTGACACCTGGGACCTGTACTCCTCCTACACACACCCTTACATCTGTTGCATCATATGACCCCTCCTCCTTTGCTCTCCCATCTGTAGGTGTGGCAATTGGGTCCCCGAGGTTGTGGTCCCCATAGTAGTCAGTAATTGGCAGCTAAAGAAAAAAGTTCCAAGTGAAATATCAGTAGGGTTAGGAAGAACAGTTTTAGCAATAGGCTAGGCTCAGAATCCAGATACAGCACAAGAACCTTGCAAACAATCCATGAGTTAAGGGAGTTGTCACACTGCAAAAATTAGCTTTCAACATGTAGAGAATAGTAAATGAAGACACTTTCCAAATACATTGATTTGTTTATTTTTCTTTGTTATGGAGATAAAAGTGATCTCATCAGCTATGAGTGCACTCAGGTTTCCGATCTGCTCTGCCCTGCTGTTTCTCTTATCTGATAACAAGGATGAAGTCATCACACAGGTCGGCACATAGAACTGCCAGCAGCTTGAGAATTTGAGTGTTATCTGAACTTAGAAACAAAGGAAACTACTTTTTTTTACTTTAACTCTGGGGATTCTCTGGACTTTAGATGAACATCTCCTGCTCTCATGTCAGAGTAATTAGCAGACCTTTGAATACACCCACAGCCTGACCAGAAAGATACAGGATGCAGGAATAAAAGCTGCTTTTAGCTGGCTCTGTGAAACAGTGTATTGAGAGAACACCTTTTAGGCAATATACAGTGTGATGAGCCAACATTTGGTTTGTGCTCAGGGATGCCATGGCTTCCAATTAACAATTCGCCACATAGTGCAGCTGCCATTATCCACTCTGTGGGATGGCCCGTGAAAAGTTAAATAGCTAGTGTGCACCACAATAGGGCTGGTGTGCACCATCACATGGCTCTGATCTTTTTTCTTGCCTGCCACCTAACTTGAAAAACCTTGCTATGCTTGTTGCCCCTTTTGTATTGGAGGTTTGTGTGAAGGGTAGTGACCAGTAAGTGTCCTGCAGCCTAGACCAAACACTCTCCCAGAAACTGAGGTTGAAGATCAGATTCCTTTTAGACTCTGCTTGTTGGCATAACCATATGCCAAGTCCTACATGTGACCCAGTGGATCCACTATCCGCCTCAGGTGAGCCGCGACACAAGTCTAGGAAAAAAGCTATTTCATACACAAACAATTAAGAGGTGGAAAATAAAGCTAGAGGCATAGACTGTACAGACATGGCACTCAGGCACCTAAAGAATGAACTGCCTTTTATAGCAACCTGAAATAACCTCACATAGAAGCAGTCAATAAAAGGGAAGCTGCAAGGTAACACAGCACAACACAGAAATAATTAATACCAGCTGAAAATAGAAGAGTTTGATCACAAGCTGGCGGTTGCTCTGTGGCTTCTTTTTAGTGCCTGTTTAATCTTTCAGCAAGGTGACAGTTAATCACCTGCTCCAAAACTCTTTCAGCTGTGGCTCATGTCCTGTCAGGAGGAGCTATAAAACCCAGCAACTTCCACCAGTCACTGCCTAAGTGTCTGTGCAGATCTTTAGGGTCATCCATGCTTTTGATTTAACCTCTTAGTTCCAGTGTTCCTGTGTTACCATGACCTATGACCCTTACCAGTTTAAGTTGCCTGCTTCTTTCTGACCTCAGCCTATCTCCTGGTTACTATCTCGGCCTCAATTCTTTGGATTATACGCTTGTATTCCATATCTGCTGGTGTTCTGCCCTGGTCTGGTACTTACATCCTGGTCTCTGTCTTCTGGTGCCAGTGTTCACATCCCTCCTGTTTATCTTGCATCCCTTTTGAAGCCTGTGTCTGCTCACTGAGTCCACTGCTGCCTCGAACTCCGTTACTTTAGTGTACTGTATCCTTAACCCACTGGTGTCCGCAGTGCTGTTCCAAGTCTGCTGGTTTCTGTTATCCACTTCTAAACCTACTGGTGTCTGCTTTCTGGTTCCAAGCCTGCTGGTGTCTGCTATTTGGATCCAAGCCTGCTGGGACCTGCTACCCAGTTTCAAGTCAACTGGTGTTTCCAGTCTGCTGATGTTTTCTTTCTAGTTCCCAGTCCGCTGGTGTCTTCTCTTTGGTTTCGAGTTTGCTGGTGTCTTCTCTCTGGTTCTGAGTAAACAGGTGTATCTCTTCAGTTCCAGTCCATTTGTGTCTTCTAGACGGTTGCAAGTCAGTCGGTGTCTTCTCTCCAGTTCCCAGTCCACTGGTGTCTTCTCTCTGGTTCCCTGCACGCTGGTGTCTTCTCTCCAGTTCCAATCCCGTTGATGTCTCCTCTCTGGTTCCCAGCCTGCTGGTTTCTTCTCTGGCTAGCAGCCTACTGGTGTCTTCTCTTTGATTCCAAGCCTGCTGGTTTCTTCTCTCTGGCTAGCAGCCTACTGGTGTCTTCTCTTTGATTCCAAGCCCGCAGGTTTCTTCTCTCTGGATCCCAGCCTGCTGGTGTCTTTTCTCCGGTTCCAAGACCGCTGGTGTCTTCTCTCCAGTTCCCAGCCCTCTGGTATGTTCTCTCTGGTTCCCAGCCCGCTGGTGTCTTCTCTCTGGTTCCAAGCTCGCTGGTGTCTTCTCTCTGGTTCCAAGCCTGCTGGTGTCTTCTCTCTGGATCCAAGCCCACTGGTTTCTTCTCTCCGATTCCCAGCCCGCTGGTGTCTTCTCTCCGGTTCCCACTCCGCTGATGTTTGCTATCCAGTTCCAAGCCCGCTGGATTTTTCATACATGAATAGAGCTGCATGACATCGTTCTCACAGCTGTTAGGCTATGCCCAGATGATGAGTATTTTAAGTTGGTATCTACGCAGATTCTGACTTGAAATACTAAACCTTCTAAAACCTACTAAAACCCGAAAATAAACTATCCTCAGTGACCTCAATAGAAAATATGCCTTGTAGTTCATACAACACATTTTTGTCTGTCGGGTTTTTATATATAAAAATACTTAGAATATATTCATTAGTTGGTCATATTCCATGGGGAAAATGTACTATTGAGGTCAATGGGGATGGCTAAACATTTTGTGTAAAACATGTTAAAAACATTTGTACCTCGTTGAAAAACGCATCATCTGAGGGTCTCAAGGGTGGGACTTGGACCTATCAGACAATGATAGCATATTCTAGCAACATGCCATCAATGTTTGTAGTGGTGCAATCCCTTTAAGGAGCCATCATAGCAGTTCTGTAAAGGTTGTAACTTCCATATACATTTTAAGACTTTGGAACAGTGTTCATATAAGAACATGCTGAGACGTCTGACAGTAATATAATATTTCACTCTAATATTTGGTAATGCAAACTACACCTATATTCCTATAAATGACAGAGAAAGCTTATGGAGAATCTACATAGGAGGGACTATACAGAATAAAGTGCTCCAAAACCTCAATAAAGAACTAATTAGCTTCAGCTAATGCCAGATTTTATGACTGTAAAAGAGTGACACTAATGTTCATGTCAAATATGGAAAGTAAAAAAGTCCTTGGATGTATCACAAAACCAAAGAATATTATTTTATAGACAAAGTGAAAACTGTTACACTTGGGACTCCTACTATAATGACAAAGGTAATATGGGTACATAAGCCTATTTGCCTGACTGAGCAGCAGGGCAACCTCAATTTTCGAAGCAACCCAGAATTCTGTAATGAACTGGAATATTCTTAGTGCATTATTCCAGGGAAATATTTTTTGTATATTTAGACATTAGACATCTCAGTGAGTAATTTTAAATTCCTAGAGTGAATTGAATGTTCTGTAACAAAAAATTGTAGCCTTATTCACTTGCAGACTGCACAAGCTATTAAAGGGGTTGAAGCAAGAACAATTAAGCTTCTCTTTGGCAGTGTCATAGATTTTGAATGGAGCAGCAGTATGGATGCTAGTCCATTGCTTTAAATCACAGAAAAATGGTCATACTTACTGTAATAGTGACAGGTAAAAAAATCCCTTTCCAGTAGGAGGCAATAAAAGCCCCAGTGCTAGATGGGAACAGGTGCACACAGGTGCAGAACACTAATGAACAATTGCTCATATTCCTGCTATCTATGAATGGAGCAATTGCTTAGTACATAACTGCACATATGATAAAAAAACAAGTCACACCGGTGTGCAGAAGAGTCACAGTACCTCATAGGGGAGATTGCCTGAGTGCAAAAATACTGATGAACAACTACTAACATGCTTACTATCCATTGCAGAGGGTGGTTGCTAGTAGTACAATCACACATAGATAGTCTGTCAGTTATATGGTAACATGCGGTGCACCATGCTGGCTTACAACCTATATGCAATTTTTTAAAAGGGGTTTTCTCAACACACTGATTACATTTATACATGGAGGCAAGGATAAATAAAGACGATTATCATATACATTGCTGTTTTTATTTTGCTTTGTTTAAGAGATAAAGGAGATTTTACCTTCTGTATGTTTACCTAACAATTTCCAACCATCTCTCTGGTCTGATTGCTCCAGCAGCACTATTGACCATGGTTAGCCAATCCCTCCTAAGTGTTATCAGCAGCACAAAGGCTTGTTTATTTAAGATAATGTCAGGTTTCAACCCTTTAAAGCTCTGTAGCCTTGTGCTCTACAGTTTATATACCTCCAGCAGTCATGTCACTTTAACAGGCTGTTTTTATTTTGCTTTGTTTAAGAGATAAAGGAGATTTTATCTTCTGCATGTTTACCCAACAATTTCCAACCATCTCTCTGGTTTGATTGCTCCAGCAGCACTATTGACCATTGTTAGCCAATCCCTGCTAAGCGTTATCAGCAGCACAAAGGCTTGTTTATTTAAGATAATGTCAAGTTTCAACCCTTTAAAGCTCTGTAGCCTTGTGCTCTACAGTTTATATACCTCCAGCAGTCATGTCACTTTAACAGGCTCAGTTAGGAATAGCAGAGCTGATACGTCAATTACTTCTGTAGACTGGGCCACAGCCTAACCAGTAAGTGTGAGTCTGAAGCTGGCTGCGGCTCTGTGAAACAGGATGGTAAGACAACCCTTGTTGTGGATGGGAACAAAGGTTATATATGTGTGATCCTTTGTGTCTCTATTTTAATGTATTAATCAGTATAATACCTCACATGTCTTTATATATTGCACGTAAAAGCTGCCTGTATAACCGTACACTTTTTAATGTGTTAGCAAATGGCCGCATATATAATCTGTTTGTAAAGGATAACTGTTATAGAACGTATTATGTATAATGTCTATTCCACTCACAAGATGGCGTCTGTGTTCAGACACACCTAGATATGCCAAGATGGCTGCCCAGCTTAGATGTTTTTCTTCTCTCTAACAAAGAGAGAGGAGGATCATTTAAAATGTAGATAAGAAGAGCCAATCAAGAGGGTTTATGTTGCTTAAGGAATGTGTACACCCCCGATCTGTTAAAAACCTTGACTCTTTGTAATAAACTCAGCAGATCTCTTTGTCTGAGAAAGTGTCAGGCTTGGATTTCTTTAGCACGTGCTAACTAATATACTTATTTGGTCCCCTGCTGGAAAGTAGAGCCCTTTTGTGGTTCCATCTACAACACCCTATTCAGACAGGAAAATTGAGACTCCATTTATTACCTATCCTATGCATACTGTAGGTGATACATTTTGTTCTTGGTCCTTTTCCTTTAATTTCAGTGAAGCAGAGTTGGTTAAGACTTGAAGTCCTATGGTTTTTTACTTTTTCCCTGCTGTATTAGCTGCAGGAGCAAATAGGTGTCTAAAATAGCTTGAAACTGATGCTAACTTTTAAAGTCCTGTACTTTTAGCAGTCTAGGTAATTGAATCATGCAGTGTAAAAAAGTATTTTAATTGAAAAAAGAAGAATATTGTCAATGATCAGCTGTGTCTGTAACATGTCAAACAGTAATAACAATTTCCTGTTTGAGAATTAAGAAGAAGAGATCAGTAGTACAAGATGAGGAACTTTTCTACTAAGGATTTTATAGCGCTGACTGTCTAGCCATCTGTCTATAAGTTTAGTTACATACACTCCATTACATGAGTACATAAATGCTTTGATGAAGAATAAACTGTGCCATGTTTCTACTCTAGTTACATTTTTGGAAATATATTGTTGTATGGGACTTCACAGCACCATATGCCGCCGTATGCCAAATATATTTATAAACATATGCATGTGTGTTCAGCCAAATGTAATTGAATTTTTTTTCTAAATGCGAATCTTTTATCCACAGACCTGTGCAGAAAATGACTCACGGCAATTATCATATATAGTCAGTGGAGCGTCGTTAAATGATGTTAAATGCACTCCTCATTTGTATGCTTTAACCATAATAATATGAAGCTTAAGTTTATAAATGGTGACACTCAGTATATTACTTTGATGATTACAGACTTGTGTTATTTTCTCACCCAAGCCTAATCGGTAATAATACATCCACATTTTATTTTGTGCTATATGACAGATAGATAATGATCTCTTTATGAAGGATTTTTATCAGTTAGCTACTCACATTATGATTCCACCTTATGCAAAATAATTACAACTCAAGGAATCTCGTAACAGAAAGAAGAAGGTGTAATGATATGTAAAAAAAATTGTTCAGGATGGCAAAATACAAAGTTCCATCCATGCTTATAAAATTTTATGCATAACACATATATCTTTTTTTATACTGATAGTTAAGGAAGACTGTAATCTTTGTGCCAATTTTTCAGTTATAGTGTAATGATTGCATTCTGGGACATTCTCCAATATCAAATAAAATGTAAATAACCGCACTCCACTGCGGCAGCCTAGCAAAACGTCTTGGGGGGATAGTAAAGGTATATAGCAACAAACCTTAATAACTCTAAATCTTCTCAGATCTGTCTTTTACAAGGCCTTCTCTTATTCTATCCACGGCACTGATCCCTGTGTTTGAGAGGTTATGTTATTAGATAAGAGAGGGGATAATGTTTTTCAGAATCCTCTTGAAAACACAGCACTCGCTTTTCACTTGATCGGTGGTGTTTTCATTTCCATTGAATAAAACAAAACTACCTTTCATTTTCATGGTTATGAAAAACAGGATCCGTTTTGTTCTATATTGTTTTCAATGGCAACCTGCTGCACTGTGGATTCAAGTCTCTCTCTAGATCAGGCAATCGTCTATAGGGGCAGATCCTGGCGTTTTGTTGGAATATCATACTATTTGGGGAGACAAGGCTCCTATGGTTCGCTTGGTTTATAACATTCTTGTTTTAACCAAAGTTACATGATTGCCTCATCCTATCATATTTTTGTTATGTACCACTCTTGGGAACCCATATAAGCTGGAAATTGCTTTTTGATAAATTGTTCCATTACAAACCATTTATGTGAGACTCCTAACATAAATACAATACATTAAAAATCCTATTTGCAAAGTAGTGTTTCTTCTGCTTTTCTGTAATACCGGCTGCATTCTTCTTACTTTAAAGCTTTTGACTATAATGGAAATAATGTATCCTGGAATAAGATGATGACCCACTTCAATTACTAAATGATTTTGAATAATGAGTTATGTGATATTTTCAGCATTTTGTAAAAGAGCACAATGGCTGGAACATGGGACTTTAAATTACTAAAAATGAGATAATAAAGGGCTTGTATGTTTTCTGCTCTCATTTTTTATTTATTTGCAGTGAATTATAAAAATCTGTTTGATGTATCTATTCTATGTTATGCTCACGGTTCTTCTGGTATCTGACTGGGCTCTCCAACCACTTTCTGTCCTCATATGCCCTTTAGCCTTTTTGTCCGCCACTGCTGCCATAAAGACTGTGTGCTTTGACTTCCTGACTTTTAAAGGGACATTACACTTCAAAGGGCTTTTTCCCCTACCAGATATCCATCACCCCAGGGTACCTAAGGATACATCTCCCATCATTCCTTGCCTCAGCATTATGGTTCCTATGATAGTGTAAAGGAGTTGAACTGTCTAGTTTACTTATTGCACACCCAGATTGCTATTTAAACATGTCTACCTATCCACAGACTGTTTTCACCTTCTGGTCATGTACCATGGTCTCGAGAGTACTCTATATATCCTCTATCCTGTGCTTTAGTCTGCTTTCTGTATTGAGAGAATTCTGCCATGATCACTGTCAGAAACCTAGGGAATGCCTGTAAAGAAAACTAGACCCCTATATATGTGGTAAAGAGTCACTACTTAGAAATCCCTTAGATAACTAAGTTTAGCCTCAAGTTTAGCCCCAAGGGATCCACATCACCTCTGGTAGGCTTTGTGTCATTCTGTTATCAATGCAAAAAAATCCAGAGATCTTACCATAAAGGCTGGGTTAAAAAAAAGTAATTACCCACTCACATGAAAATATGGATAACTCTCTACAGAATCTTTACATACACAAAAAATGGGAGCAAAATTCCATAAAATAGTAATGTTTTATTACGGTAGGTATATATTAAAAAAAATTATGCAAATAAAGGTATAAGAGAATGTCCCCAAAAAATCTGGATATAACATGATGTACAATCAATGCAGTATGGTGTACATCATATCTTTGGTATGTGGCGTTTACTTTGTTTGTACTGACAAATTTCCTAATATAGGATAGTATTGGATTTTTCTTGTACTTAGATAAAGCCACTAACCTTGTATTCTGACTGATATTACTATATATTATTTGAATTGTATTGATTGCATATCATGTTATATCCAGATTTCTTGGACATCCTCTTATACCCTTATTTACATAATATGGTATGTTTTTATATGTATCTAATAAATCATATTTGTGCATGATTTTGTGTCATTCTGGTTGTAGTTGGGTAAACATAAAACAAGTATCTGTCCACGTAATGTTTTAATGCACATGGTAGAGTCAAAGAAATGGAGAGTATACCTCTATGCATAACAAATCTAATGGGAAATGCAACTTGTTTTTGTCCAACAGAAACAAAATTTCCATGTGTCTCACTCTTTCTGTAATTCTAAGCCTTTCCTGGCTGTGTACCCATGCCCCAGTTATCACTTGGTCTTACAGAGCAGTCATACAGTGGGGTAAACAGTGCCTTCTCTCCTGTATTTCTGCTTCCTGTCTGCCTCCAGTCACCCTTCCCAAAGTCCATACACCTTGCAAATTTCTTCTATAGCAGACAAGCAGAGTTGTTATTACGACATAGACGCTTTGATTGCCGTCTATACCTGCTGCTGGGTTCTATGCCCCCTCTGTATAGAATTTACCTTTTGCCTTCTTTTGAGATGGAAGGTATATCTATCTACATTTAGAAGAATGCGGAAAATTCTCTAGCTGGTGCAGGGTTTTTCTTTTGTGGAGATAAAGGATGGCTCCATGTGGTCCTGCATAGATTACACGGGATTGAACAAGATCACAATGGAAAACAAACATCCCTCTGATTTCTGAACTGTTCGATAGAATCTGTGGTGCCAAAGTCTTTTCTGAGCTGGATCAGAGACGGGCATACAATTAGAGGAGGACAGTGAAGAATTGTGTTGAATACCCCTGATGGATATTTTGAATCTTGTGCTACCTTTTGGCCTATATAATGCACCAGCAGTCTTCCTAGAATTCATTAATTATATATTTATTTGATCTGTTTTGTGGTGGTTTGTTTGGATTATATACTTGTCTTTTCCCCAGATCTAGAGTTATGCAAAGTAGACATGTCTAACTGGTCCTAACCCACCTGCTTGAGAACCTCATGTATGTCAAATTGGAGAAGTGCCTCTTTAAATATACCAGTCTTCTGTTCCTAGGGTATATAATTTCCTATTGGGGCCTACTCATGGATCCTGAAAAGAATTCTGCACTGTTCAACTGGTGACTCCGAGTCTTATACTAACCAGGATTTGCAAACTATTACAGGATGGTTACTACAGTTTATCCCATACTTTTCTACCTTAGTGTCTTCCATTTCTACCTTAACCAATTGGGTTAGCAACTTCAGGATCTGAACTTCTCAAACTAAATATGCCTTCTCTTGTTTGAAAAAAAAGCCTTCAAGTCAACTTCAGTCCTGCATCATTCTGTTCCTAATAAGCCATTTTACCTGGGGGGATGCATCCGCCATTGGGGCAGGTGCAGTTCTGTCCCAAAGAAATAGAAAAGACAAAGCATTAAACAGTGGATTTTTTTATTACCCCTCCCCAGCTGTGAGGAATTAAACTACTGGGGACAAAGAATTGATGGTGATCAAGTTAGCCCTAGACATGTTCTGGAGGGAGCTCATCATCAATTTACACAGATCAAAATAATTTCCCGTATCTCTAACTAGCTCAGTGGCCTCTCTGCTTCATTCTGCTTCATTCCATGCTCACTGAGAAGAACGTCAAGGTTGATGCATTTTTCTGGCCATTTGACGCCTCTGCTGAAGTCTTTTAGCGACAATACATTGTTGACCATGATAGTCCAATTTCAGAACCTTCCATTTGTGTACATGAAATTCCACCTAAAAAGACTTTAATTGCGTAGGTCCAATAAAACAAATGTTATTGTGTAGGCATTCTTCCAAGCTGGCAGGGCATCCTGGAGTTTGTAAGTCTCTGTCTAACATCATACCACTAGCTATCTCTCCCTTGAACATTTAAAGAATTTGATGCTGTGTGCCCTGTCTATACATGACTCAATGTGTCACATCAGAAAACAGCTGGCCTCCTTGAACCACTAAAACACTCTGGCTCACACTACCATGGATTTTTATTACAGACTTGTCAAAGTCCTTCAGTTGTACTGTTATCTTGATTTTTATTGAAAGATTTTCCAAGATGACACTATTCATTCTGTTTCCTGACCTGCCCTCTGCTGTTCAACTCATTACTGATTTCTTTAAATGAATTTTCCTCCTATATAGACTGGCAAAATTTATTGTTTACAATCGAGGGCTCTAGTTACTTCCAAATTCTGCTGAGCACTGGGTGGCCTGTTTCCAGTTAAGTTGTACTTTTCTTCTATCCTCAATCCAACACACAGGTGGAATGATGAAACCAGGTGTTGGGCAATTAGCTCTGTATCTTCTTGTATGAGATGACTGGGTAAACTTGCTGCCCTGTGCAAAATTCTAGTAAAATAACCACAATTTTTTTCATTATTGTCTATAGTCAGAATCCTTATTTACCCCTTCCTTTTTAGCTAACAGCTCCATTTTCAAGGTTGGTCCCATAACAAGTCTCAAACAGCCAAAAGTTGTGCATTCCTGCCTGTATGTTAAGCTGTAGATAGTTTGACTTTTCCTGAAGCATATTCATCACTATGTTCCGTGTTTCACTTGGCTTCTTGGTCTTGGGTCTCTATTGTGTGGCTTATCTGATTAATCCCGTCTGTTACAATCTCCATCTACCTCCTTTGTCTACACTGTGTGCATATTTATTAGGCAAGTTGTATTTCTGAGGATGCATTTTAGTATTGAACCACTACAGTGCTGTTAGTCAATCCAATATGTTAATAAACCTCAAACCTTAATATTTAAGAAACTAATTGTAATATGTTGGTTTCTTAGGAGAATATCCATCCATACATGTATAATTATTGAGCTGCTATTAGTATGCAGAATTATTATGCAACTAAATGAAAACCTATAATTTTTACATCTTATTTGTTTATTTTCATCTATTAAAGGGGTTTTAGCATGAGGTAAAAAACCCTGCACTGGCCGCTCGGACTGAACACCTTCTACCTCTCGCATTCCAGGAAGGTTGCAGTTCTGGAATATGAAAGCACTGGAGGATAATGGATTCTTGGTCGCTTTACATTTGTCTCAAATCTTTAGCAGTTTATGGGGTTTTTATTTCTCAACCTGTTTCTTGCGACCCTGTTGGTTATGTGCAACAAAATGTTTAATGGTTTTGTGAGCATGCCACAATATCTTAGCAATTTTAATAGTGCTGTATCCCTTTGAAAGACTTTTTTTTTTTTTTTTTATAATTATTGAATTTTCTTCATCACTTAAATCCTTTTTAGAAACCCATTTTGTCTGAGCAAAACAAGCTGCCTAATAATTATGCAAACCCTTATATAGAGAGTTGATTTCCTGAGGCTACATCCTCCATCATTGCACAAATACACATCATCTGATATGCTTAAATGCAATAAGCATTTAAGTTATAGAGATTGGAGTTGGAAAATATGCATACAAATAGGATATGGTCAAAACACTAACTTGCCTAACGATTGTGCACACAGTATATTTCCTGTACTTTCTATCCGTTCCTCTTGAAGTCTTCGATCCTCAATAATTTCTCCCAGAGGTCTAAGCATCCATCTCTGGTGTCTGGTCCTTAACATGTTTTTGCACTCAAGGAGATTCTTGAAGTCAAGTGCTCAAGGGACAAACTTTTATTCGACCAACTCAAAGGGTTTTTGTACAGAATAGTGTTGCACTTTGGATTTAGGTAGGACAACTTTGACTTGATCCAAATTTTGCCGACAATGGTGGGAAACTTATACAACCAACCAACAGTCTTTTTTTGAGACAAGGAAGTGTATCGTCCATTAATTGCATACATTTTCTTTATTCCTGTTTTAAAAAAGGCTGGTGATTTGTCATGCACTTTTCCCGTCATTGCGCAACCTGAATCCACAGCACAGCACCTATCCAGAGGAAAGGTCTTGGAGACCAGTGGAAAATATAAATTTTCCAGGGATCATCCACAATAAGGATGCAGTTACAGAAACAAGAAATATTCCCATATATCACACAGTGTTGGAATAATAATATCCAGTGTTCGCATTATAATATGTTATCTCGTTAAAGAGATTTTCTCTCCCAGAACTAGTACATTTCCCACTCACAAAAGCTATTGTCATTGCTTTATTAACTGATATATTTTTAACATTTCTGACAATCTCTGCTCAATTCTATGCTAGCCATTCTTGGCCAGTTTGTTGATAATTGATTATGCATACACAATGTCATACATTGATCTTAAGCTGGTGAATGCTGTTTTCAGTGCATGCATAAATCCATTGCATTGACAGCAAATAGTCAACATTTTTATTTTGCTGATTTAAATGAACTATCCACAAGTCTGAAATACAATGTGAAGGAATTAACTGGCTTATCTTCAATGACAATAACACGTGATAATGTGTACAACTGAAAAGCAGAACATAAGCCACATCAGGGGTGTAACTAGAATTCACAGGGCCCCATTACAAAATGAGATGGGGCCCTAGCAACTAATGACACTAAACTAAAAACAATAATAATTAAAGGTATAAACAACACTGTCATAAGCAGGGAACCCAAATATTTGTGCTGGAAAGCAGAAAGCCACTACCTACTTGTTCCCTACAAAATGGAACAATGTTCTTGTACCTGAGTGGGGTCCCCTCAACCTTCGGGCCCCATAGCATTCACTATGTCTGCTTTGACAATAGTCATGCCCATGCACATCACGTAATTGAAAATAAATTACATTTACACACTCCCATTTTTTTGTTTGTTTTTACTCATATTTAGTTAAAACAAGCAACAGACATATTGTGAAATATTTAAGACATAACAAAATGCTTCTTTAAACAATATTTTATTGGATATCAGAAAGCTATGTTTACATAACAGTATCAATTAACATTGTGTCATCAGCGCCGAGACGATGGGTAAGCAAAGGTAGGTGACCGCCAAGGGCTCTACCTCATCCCAGGCAGAAAGGGGGCACAAAGATGTATGGAGTGGGGTGAATCTTCCATTGGGGGTGCAATATGCCTTATTTGCCTAGGGAACCAAAATACCTTGTTCTAGTTCCGCGTGTCATCATAGCTACATATATTTCAAGCAAATTAGATGGGTTGTTTAACATTAGACGACTCCTTTAATGTCAAAGCTACAGGCTACTTTCTGGTGGAAGTTTCTGTGGAATACTTATTTATTCAGCAGTGGTCAATAAAACAGAAACAGTAGTATTATGTGTCAGCAATTCAGATAAAAGGCTGGCCCTCTAATACATACACGTCCTTGATGTGCCTAAGCAAGGATCTGAAACGTTTGAGTCCTCTATGCGCTCGTCTATGCTTTAGCCGGACAAACGAAAACCTAATCTGGACGAAACATGATTCTCACCCCACCCTTACAACTCGAAAAATCATAAGAGAGTTTTCAGAGAACATGACAAATCCATTTTTCCTTTGTTTTAGTGAGTATGCACTCTGCTTCAGGCAACACTCCCATGAGCAAAAGTCTCATGCATCTAGATATGGTTATGTAAAACAAAATTTTGCATTAACTTGAAAGACGTGATAAATGTCAAAGAAGAAAACTGAGGGCAGTCTTTGCTAAATGTTTTTATTGTTAAATCAGCTGTATATGTTAGAGACCTTGCGCTCTTCCACCTTCCATTTGAGGATGCCCCACAGATGCTCAATAGAATTTAGGTCTGAAGACATGCTTGGCCAGTCCAGCACTTTTATCCTCATTTTCTTTAGCAAGGCAATGGTCATCTTGGAGGTGTGTTTGGGGGTCATTATCATGTTGGAATACTCTCCTGCAGCCCAGTGTCTGAAGGGAGGGGATCATGCTCTGCTTCATTATGTTACAGTACATGTTTGCTATCATGATCCCCTCAATGAACTGTAGCTGCCCATAGCCGCCAGAACTCATGCAGCCCCAAACCATGAAACTTCCACTACCATGCTTGACTGTAGGCAAGACACACTTGTCTTTGTACTTCTCACCTGGTTGCTGCCACGCATGCTTGACACCATCTGAACTAAATAAGACCATAGGACATGGTTCCATCAATTTATATCTTTAGTCTGCTTGTCTTCAGCAAACTGTTTGTGGGCTTTCTTGTGCATCATCTTTAGAAGAGGCTTTTTTTCTGAGATGGCAGCCATTCAGACCAATTTGATGCCTTATGTGGACATGGACAAGTTGACCTTGAACCCCTTTAACCTCTTCAGCAATGTTGGAAGCACTCAAGCGACTATTTGAATAGACATGGAAATTACACTGAGCATGTGCACTAAACTTCTTTGGTCGACCATGGTGAGGTCTGTTCTGTGTAGAAGCTGTCTTGTTAAACCACTGCATGGTCTTGGCTACCATGCTGCAGCTCCATTTCAGGGTGTTGACCATCTTCATTTAACCTAGGCCATCTTTATGTAGAGCAACAATTCTTTTTTCAGATCCTCATACAGTTCTTTCCCATAAAATGTCATGTTGAACCTCCAGTGACCAGTATAAAAAGTGTGAGAGTGATAAAACCAAATTTAAAAGGGTGTTCCAGGACTGATTAATGCTCGTTCTTTCATCAGGGTATGAGTAAAAATAGAAAAGAAACTTTATATTTAACTCCCAGACGCTCCCATTCACTCTGGACTGCCGATGCATTTATCCCTGGATGAAGCAGTGAAGATCAGCGTTAACGTGACAGCTCCAGCCCATTACAGACCAGAGTGGTCATGTGCATGTGAAGTTGTGGCCTGTGATTGTCTGAAGCTGTCATGTGAATGACGTAGTTCACTCCTTATAGGCGGAAGTGAACGAGAGCATCCAGGAGGTAAGTATGAAGTTTCTACTCATACCTCGATGAAACAATGAGCATTGATGAGTCCCGAAACACCCCTTTAACACACCTGCTCCCCATTCACACCTGAGACCTTGTAAAACTAACGAGTCACATGACACCATGGAGTGAAAATGGCAAATTGGGTAAAATTTGTCCATTTTCACTTAGGTGTGTACTCACTTTTGTTTCTAGCGTGTGTTGATGGCTGTGTTTCGAGCTATTTTGAGGGAACAACAAATTTACTCTGTTACACAAGTTGTAGACTGACTCCTTTATATTGTATGAAAGTGTCAAATCTTCAGTAATATCCCATGAAAATATATAATACAAGATTTACAAATATGTGAATGTTGTACTCTTTTTTTGTGAGATATTGTATATGAGTAGGGCTGGGAAAAAACAACAAGTAATTACAGCCCAAACAACACTGGAGCCTTGAGAGGTGAGTAGATACTGCATCCTAAGTATGTAGTATTAACCCTTCCACTCCTGTTACCAGGGATCATGATATAATTCTATTAACTGCCCTACTCAACCAGGGATCCTTGCATAAACCCCTTAACTGTCCTCAATCACCAGGGATTTTTGCATCAACCTTGTCCTTTCAGGTGCTATAGTGTGTAATATAATTATTTCAGGGGGCAAAATTTGTGCCATAATTTAGTCTCAAATTGTGTTTGTGCCTTTAACTGGATGTATATTTTGAAAGTACTCCTGATATATAACTCCAACAGAAGGCTGCAACGTTTTCCACCACAAGATTATACTGGTTATACACTGCTGATAACTACCTGAAACACAAAATGAGTGTTGGGTGGCTGTGGGCAGTATCACCACTTTAGAGGAGGAGGGGGATACTGATTGGCTTCCACAAGGAAAGCTTTAATGATGTAACTGTTCATATAGAGTATGGACTGTTTCCATAGACCGCACTGATACTGCTGACATTTTATGTGTTTTGAGTACTCAGCAGTTCTACCAAGCTCAGAAAGAGGAAAGGAATGACATCCTTCAATACAAAACATTCCTTCCTCTCTGTCTCAGGTAGCTGCAGTGACAACTTCTATATAATGACAGTGACATCACAGGAGCTTTCTTAAACAGATGTCTATTAGGCATGTCATACTTTGGCATGCGTTACTCAAAAGTCTGTATGGTATGCATTATACGAATACCTTTTCTTCAGGATGCTGTTGTAGTCTGCTACATTATTCCATCCTTGTTTGCCTCATTTCCAAAGCCATAACTTTTTGTTCTTTTGTCAATGTAGCTGTATGTGGGCTCGTCTACCTGTGGAATGTCTCCCTTGCTTATTCACGAGCCTCAAGAACAGAAAATATGGCTAACATTTTGCTCACCCTGCCTACTTCTGTTGGGCCAAGCTACAACACGAGAGCACTTTTGGATTTTTTTCCACCACCACTTTAACTTTCCAATCCATCCTTGGTAGACCCCTAATTAGGTAGGAAACCACTCAATGGGTATGCTAATAGGTAGGCAGACACTTTACTAGGGAGACAGACTTCCCAGTTAGGCAGGTAATTAACCCACAATGAGGTAGGACACCGCCATTGGCCAGGCAAATAGATAAAACTCCCATTAGGTGATTAGTCCACCCATATGGAATGCAGCTTTCCCTTCCTTAATTGTGTCCCCTTTCTGCACATGGAAATTAAAAAACAAAACACTGAAACCAAATCTCTCCTATACACTGAACATCTGGGGCTACCAGACAGCATGATGCAGTGAAGTCATCAGGCCACCTCTGTCAGGACACTGATGGCCTCAGCTACTCCTGATCTCTTGTAGGCCCCAAGCATAAAGTAGTATGCGACTTACAGGAATAAACATGAGGACAGGATGCTGACTCTCTGTTCCACCATAGTCTATAAATCTATGCAAATCTTGAGAACACACAAACGGTTGAAAAGGGGCTCTCACTCGGAGATGTTCAGCTAGATGTGGGTCAGTTGAGAGATATAAATAGTTATACAATCCTGCCAGAAACTTAAACACTCTTTCACAAACCACAGACTACAATGTTTTCCTTCATTGGTCTTGAATTTTAGTACACAGCTGATTGAACAATGACTTTGAAATACTGTATATGTATATAATAAGTATTTGATACACTGGTGATTTGGGAAGTTTTCTCATCTACAAAGAGTGGAGAGGTCTGTAATTTTTATTGTAGGTACCCTTCAACTGTGAGAGACAGAATCTATAAAAAAATCCAGAATATCACATTGTATGATTTTTAAATAATTTATTTACATTTTATTGCATTAAATAAGTATTTGATACAGTGGAAAAACAGAACTTAATATTTGGTACAGAAACCTGCAATTACAGAGGTCAGACATTTCCTGCAGTTCTTGACCAAGTTTGGACACACTGCAGCAGGGATTTTGGCCCACTCCTCCATACAGATCTTCTACAGATCTTTCAAGTTTCGGGGCTATCGCTGGGCTACACTAAGCCTCCACTTTCTCCAAAGATTTTTGGTTTCAGGTCTGGAGACTGGCTAGACCACTCCAGAACCTTGAAATGCTTCTTATGGAGCCACTTCTTAGTTGCCCTAGCTTTGTGTTTCGGGTCATTGTCCTGCTGGAAAACCCAACCATGACCTATCTTCAGTGTTCATACTGAGAGAAGGAGGTTGTGGCACAATATCTCGCTATATACGGCCCCATCCATCCTCCCTTCAATATGGTGCAGTCGTCCTGCCCCCTTTGCAGCCATACACCCACAAAGTATGATGTTTCTATCGCAATGCTTCATGGTTGAGATGGTGTTTTAGGGGTTGTACTCATCATTCTTCTTCATCCAAACACAGTTAGTGGAGTTGATACCAAAAAGTTCTATTTTGGTCTCATCTGACCATATGACCTTCTCCCATGCCTCCTCTGGATTATCAACATGGTCATTGGCAAGTTTCAAACGGGCCTGGACATGTGCTAGTGTGAACAGGGGGACCTTGCGTGCCCTGTATGCCCATGGCGGCATAGTGTGTCTTTGAGACTGTGGTCCCAGCTCTATTTAGGTCATTGACCTGGTCCTCCTGTGTAGTTCTGGGCCGATTCCTGACCTTTCTCAGAATTATCCTTACCCCATGAGGCGAGCTCTTGCATGGAGCCCCAGACCAAGGAAGATTGACAGTCATCTTGTGTTTCTTCCACTGTCTAATAATTCCACCAACAGTTGTTGCCTTCTCACCAAGCTGCTTGCCTATTTTCCTGTAGCCCATCCCAGCCTTGTGCAGGTCACCAATTTTGTCCCTGGTGTCCTAAGGCAGCCCTTTGGTCTAGGTCATGATGGAGATGTTGGAGTGTGATTGATTGTGTGAACAGGTGTCTATTATACAGTTAACACGATCAAACAGGTGCAATTAATGCAGGTAATGAGTAAAGAGTATTAGGGCTTCTTAAAGAAAAACTAACAGGTCTGTGAGAGCTAAAATTCTTGCTTGTTGGTAAGTGATTTTTTGGGATTTTTTTTTAGATTTTTTAAATTTGAAAAAGTTCCAGGGAAAAATTCAGATCCCATTTTTTTTTTGGGGAAATTTTTTGCAAAATTCCCATGTATATATATTATTTTTTTTTTTAAATTACTCCAAAAAAAGGGTAAAAAAGGGTTTATGTCAAAAATTGCCCAGCCATTTTTTAACAAAAATATTATATTTGCTGAAAAAAAAATACAATGGGCAGTGGATGTTTAATACTTTTTAAAATCATTTTTTAGGCTTTTTAAAAAAAAATTCAAGAATCTGGAAGTATATTTTGCCCCATTTTGTGCATTTAAAATCATGCCTGGCATAAATTTTACCCCATTTGGTTATAATTTTTATTTTTAAAAAATTAAATTTTTTTGAAAAATAAAAAAAATTGCACCAATGGGCATTCCCCCCTTTTTAAAAAAATTTTCCTGTTAATGAATGAAATTTTCCAGTTCTTTTTTTTACTTTTAGGGAAAATGAAAAACTAAAACTTTTGGGATTGAAAAAAAAAATTAAACTAGGAGGTTTTTTTTTTAATTTTTAAATCAAATGGAAAACAAATTAGTTTACCTTTGTGGTGAAACAAGGGATTTTTTTTTTTGTTTACCCCCCCAATTGGATTGAAGGGGCACATTTTTTGAGGGATTCCTAACCTATTTTAAAGCCAGTAACCCGGGACAGCTGTGGGCCCCTTTTTTTGGGAGGGGAACGACATATGTAGCGTGTGGTTGAATTAGTCGGGGAAAACCGGGTAGGGTTTTTAGCTAAATGTTTTATAACAGGAATGGGTGCCACCAGCTAAAAAAGGGGGGACAATTTCATGTTAAAGGGGAAAGGGGCCCCGGAATTGGTTACTGTTTATTTTTATTTTTGGGGTTTTCACAAAAATTTTCTTTTTTATTTAAAGATTTGCAAAAACAGTCATTTTTGCAATAATTTTCCTTAACAAGTTTTAAATTCTGAGTGCCCCCTTGTATGGCGCACAGCCCAGAGCATAGCTCAACCTTTGATCTCCGAAGCCTGCCAGCACTTTTGCAATGTTACGCCCGGCTTCTACTGGTGTGAAGCCGTAAACCCCCTTGAATTCTGAACCCGAAAACCCTGGGTTTAAGATTTTTGGGGTTAAATGGGAAATTTAATGGTGCCCTCGGCACCAGGGGACGTGTGGCCCCCCAAAAAATGCCCTCCCAAACCCCATTTACGCCCATGCCAAAGGCGCGGGGGTGTTACAACAGGAATGTTCCATGGTCCCAGACTCTTCACATTGCACATGTGCTCATGTAACTCCTCATCCAAAAGATTTGGGGCACCACGTCGAATCGCCAATCTTTGTGTTTTTGGGAAAAAAGGGCAATTAAACCCTTTTAAATGGTTGGACTGAACACAACACCGACTTGGGGACATAGGCCCCTTCATGGGTTGTTTTGACCTTTTGACAGACAATTGATTTTAGGGGCCTGCGGGGAGGTCTTTTTTGGGGGTCTGGCCTGCCCCCGTTTCCCTTGCACAAAGGGAAAAGGGGTACCCTTTTTGGGTTGTTTCCCCCCAGGGCCTCCCCCAAATTTTGGTTTACTTTTGGGGGATTGCCCTTTCCCTGGCACATACGACAGACAAGCTCCTTTTTTCCCACAGCTTTATTGTTTTCCCACCCTGGATACTGCACTACCCCGAGAATTGTGGGTTGTGACAGCCCGCTTTTGGGGGGTGATGAATGCAAAATCAAAAGTCCCAAAAAAAACACCCAAAAAATAACCCTTTTTTAGAGGACTTTTTTGCAAATTACCTATCAATATCTGTTTCTCCTCCATTTGCCAAAGCGGGTTAAATGATTCTCAATCAGTTTATTCATAACGGGACAGGTTGTTTTCACAAAAGTGTTTGTTTGGATTTACATTGTGTTGTTTAAATACCTTTATTTTTGAGCAGTTTAAGTTTTATAAAAATGGGAAAGGGGGTAATTTTTAGACCTATCAATCCCATTGTTTTTTTTGGCCAGGTTAGATGATGGGTTGATTAGCCCCTCGGGGTGTCTTTGGGCCAAAAACCCCCGATAAAATTACGCGCCCTGAACTTGCTTGGACACCAGGGGCCTCCCTTTTTACAAACAAACTGTTTGTCCCCCAAACGAAAAGGGGCAGCAGGGGAAATTTAAGTCCTTCATTGCAAAACTCCCCTCACCTAGGCCAAAGTCGTCACTTCCTGGGCTGTGTCCCCGGGAGTGCAGAGGGCGTCCCTGCACGGGTGGTGATGTCATTATGCTCCCAGTGTTGGACCTCCCCCGGACTCCCAGGGCACAGCCCAGGAGAGTTGGGCAAAAAGGGGACACTCGCAAGGGAGAGAGAACGGTAAGTATTATTGCTGTTATTTTTTTAATTGGCATGAAACTTACCTACCTATCGACTTGGGTGGGAAATAGTACCTGCCCAACATGAGGGGACCTTTTTACCGCCTAATTGGGGCCTATATACCTTTAAAATAAGTGGGGGGCCCATGTACCTACCCAAAAAGAGGGACCTCTGTATTACCCCATCTAACGGGAATCATGTCCCTTCCTAACTAAGTGGGATTATGGACTGCCCAACTATAGAGGGACCTAAATAAATGGGGCTTTAAATATTGAGACTATGTACCCTGCCCAACATGAGGGGGCAATACTTAACTATAGAGGGGGGCCTATTGGACCCAAGCCCTTCCTAACTTTGGAGGGGACTTATATACCTCTAACATGGAGGGCCACTTATATATCTACCAAAAATTGGGGGAATTTTAACCTGCCGCAAAAGAGGGGACTTATACCTATTAACGGAAGGCCTTTCCCAAATCAGGGGATTATAACCTACCTAAGAGGGGCCCCCCTTTTTCCCGTAACCTATCAAAAAAGGACCTATTTAAAACCACCTACAAGGGGGCCTATATATCTATTTAATGTAACATAAAAAATGATACAGTACTAAAATCTATTTTCCTTACCCCCCCAAAATGTGTGGAAAATTTTCCTTTAAAAAGTTTTGGGGGGGGAGAAGTCAATGACATCCCGGGCTGAAAGGGAAAAAAAAGGGGGAAAAGACCATCCAATCAAAAAGACGTCACCCCTGAGTCATGACTGTAAATATACTATAATAACCTTTTATTTTGAAGGGCGTTACATGGTAGTCATTAGGGGGGAATGCTGAAATTGGGGTGTAAAAGCCAAAATTTTCCCGCGCATTAAAGGGATAGAACGTCGATTTATAAACCCGCTCTACACCTAAATTTTTCTAGGCTAGTACGCATTTATGGTAGGTATACCCCTTTTTAAAGGGGTTATGTTTTTTGCTGTAAAGCGCCCCAAAAAGTCGCCCAAGCAAAAAAAATAGCCTTTCTTGGTTTTAGTGCCACCCCCAAAAAGTGCCGGAGTGGGTGAGGAAAATTAAAAATGTATGAAAGGGGCGACGAATGGGGGGAAAAAACACCAATATCTGGGGGCCCGTTTAAATTCGTTGTGGGTGCTCGTAGGGGGAGTCTAGCGTATTATTACCTTAGGTATGGAAAAATTGGAAAATTTATGGTCTTGGATTGGGGATTTTTTGGTAAAGTTACGGAATACAGTGGGTTTTTCTGTTATCCATAGGGTTTTTTAAACTGGGGACCAATTTTTAGAGGTATTACCCCTTTAAAACAAAAAATAAGGGTTTTTTAAAAAGGGAAAAATTTCGTGGATTTTTTTTACAATATTAGGGGAGGGGCAGGATCTTTGTGGAATAGGTGTAAAAATTTTCGGAAATTTTTTTTTTAAAAAAATTTGGTTTTTAAATGTGTGTGAAAAATGTTTGTGAAAAAGTTTTGGAAAATTTTCCGGGGATCCGGCCCCCCATTTTTTGACCCAGCACCCCCCCGTTAGCCCCGGGTTTGGATGCGTGATACCCATAAATGAGGCTTATAAAATAGAGATTTGGAAGAAACCGGAGTGGGGCCTTGAATTTCAAACCCCCCCCTATTTTTATGAATAATGCTTTGAAAATGGCATATTTTCTTTGAATAAACTGCTGGAGCCAAAGATTTGAATGGATATAGAGGGGAAAAGTTATTCCGCAAATTATTTAGGGGTGTGGCCGCACTAAGGCAGTCGCCTACTTAATCTTCCAACCTTGGACTTACACCCTGACACCCCCCCAAAAAATTAGAGCATCCCAAGTCATGGCACCAGCGACATCCCATAACTGGAGACAGCACTCACTGATGTTCCACTCTATAGAGTGCTTCTTGCTGTGTTTGTGGAAGCTTAGGTCCATGCAGAGTGGCCAGGGTAAGTGGTAGAACAGAACAGTGACCTCAAGGCAGCTATATCTAAGGTTCAGATGCTCAGCCAATCAGAGCACAGCAGGTCTAATTGTAGCCAATGAGAGGGTATAAGGCTGGGCCACAGCAGCCAATCAGAGTATGTAGCTGAGGTGAGAGATTCATAGTAGTATCTGAGTTGACAGACCTTGCAGTATAGCTGTGGAGCCTGCACTGTACTAATGTACTAATCAGCACGCATGTGTGGCATGTTGACACTTGTAGTTGTGGAACTACAGAGTGTCAGAATGCCACTGCAGCTTATGATAAAAACATATGTACAAATAAGCTAGTATACACTTAGAACATTTCCTGTTATGGCATGCTGACACTTATAGTTCCACTGTAGCTAGGTAGCTGTGGAACTACAAGTGCCAGCATGCCACATCAGCAGATGTTCCATTTCTATGGGTGCTGCACCGTACATGTGTTTAACATCTGCTGCTGTAGCATGCTGGTACTTGTAGCTCCCTAATTACTAGCTGCTATGAAACATGGAACTACAAGTGTCAGCATGCCACAGCAAGAAATGTTAGACACATGTACTAATCAGCACCCATACAATACGTATAAATGTGGTGTAAAATGCTGGCATTTGTAGTTGTGGATCTACAAGTGTCAGCATTCCACACCACAGATGAACTAAATATACCTGTTCCAAATTACAAATTCAACTTAAGAATGAACCTATCCCATTCCTAACCTTGGGACTGCCTTTATAGAATTTTTGAATATATTCATGTTTTTTTATATTTGCTGTTTTTATAACTGGAGAAGCGTGGTACCATGTGCTTGCTCATTTGAAGGGGCATTTACTTGAATGCTAAAAAACTAAAATTCATCTCAATTCATTCCCACTTGGAATAGCCTATCCACCCTTGTTATGATGGGTAAAAACCTCATATTGTTTTCAGGCATAGCACAAAAAGCCCCTGAGATGTAGGGCTCGACCCCACGGCACGGGTTTTCACCCGGCTTTACAGACAGCGTTCGGTTTTGAAAACCATCTGGTAACCAGGAGTCAACTTTTAAAATGGACCTCTATGAAAAATATATGCAGCAGTCCCCAGTGCACGGATTTTCGCCACATGGTGTTTTAGACTGCCGGTGGTCCAAAAAACATTCACCATGGTCATTCCTCTGCCTGGTTTTCGGGCGGAATCTGAACACGCTAGTGTGAAGGGGGAGGGCTTCTCTCCACAAACCGCAGAGAAAAGATGTCCCCTTTGGCCGTGTGCACGGTCGCAAAACAGTGGAAATACCAGTCTAGATTTCCGACTGGTATTTGCACCGTGCTGTGTGAATGGCCCCCTACAGATTTAGAATTGTAACACAGACTACTTGTAGGCAATCCGTTGATTGCCTATAGACTTAGATAATGGCTATTCAGAGCAGCAGAGTCTAAGAAGCCCCCTGATCTTCACCATTCAACACCTCTACTGGGATCTGTTCTTTGACGCAGGGGACTCCTAGGTGGGTACCTTGGGCACCATCTCCAGTGGTAACAGCTGACGTTCTTGGATGCAATACGTAAGGATAAGGCAGGAGATATTGAAATAGGTTTGGACAGTAAAACTACAGTGGTCATAGAATTCAGGCAAGAAGTCAGGGCAGGTAGCTGACAAGAAAAGTTGTCACATAAGAACCTAGGAATCACAAACTAAATTTGCTATTGCAAAACACTTACTTCTAGGAACTTGTTGCTCAATGAGTGGACTGGAATGTTCCTTTAAATATACTAGGGAATACAGACATAGATGGAAAATTAGCACACTAGCCCTTTCCATGTCGAAGACCAGTATGCACCCTTAAGAGCTAGGAAACCACATTGATATTGACAGTGCAACAATCAGGGAAGACAGAAGTTTGGAGCTTGTTGCCACAAGTCAGTGGCAATGGGAGCTATGGACGAAGCAACATCCACAGCTGGTGACCCATTTTGCGACAAGGAAAGCACATAGCAGATGTAAGCAAAGCAAGTCTTACTATGACCTAATTCTTGCTTTTAAAATGTTTATTCTACGTGTCCAATACATATGATATATTCTTACATCATATTTCTGCATTATCTATGTTAAAGGTACTATGAATACATTCATTTATGTTGCACATTTAACTTTTTGGTATTAAATTAGTCAAAATCATATCGTAAATGAATGACAACTGTACTCAATTGTATCTCTCTTTCAATATTCAATAAAATTATAACTCTTTTTCAATATGTCACGGAGCACAGTGTTCTTATAGATGTCTCTTTAATGGCTGATCAAGATTCAAGAGTAATGCATGCCTTCTGACAATGTTGAAAGTAGGTTACTTATTTGCAAGGTGATCCTGCATTTGTGTGTCTTTACAAAATACTATCAAAGAATTCTCCAAAGAATAGTCTCATGCACTTCTTAGATGAATAAAACATAAGTGTTGTAGATGTTAAAGGGATGGTAATGTAATAAAATGTTCTGTGCTGCCTTTAAATCAAACTCAGAGGCATCTAATATTAAGTACGCATATTGTACTCATGTGTAAGAAGTGGCCTGTGACACTGGGCATTATACTATTGGTTACCGCTGGTGGTTTTATTGTCGTGTTCAGCAAGGGGCAGGAGTAGAGTGCAGCCATATTTTTCTGATCCAGGAAAACATTTTTAACCCCTCTGTTCTCTGTAAGATTTCGACAATACAGGAAAATACAGATAGTCTTGCAGACTGACATTTGATAAACAGGCTTATCTCCTGTTCACTATTATCATTCATTTTGAGGTCTGGTATTCCTTTGATGAAAAATAGTAAAAATATGTGAAAGGACAGCACACAGATTTCTTGCATGATTTTTTTTATGCCTGAGCCTGTAACCAGTACATGGGGATATTCTGTACATCTAGAGCAGAGGTGTCAAACTCATTTTCAACAAGGGCACATCATTTTATATGGTTGTCTTCTGAGGGTGGCTAGGATGCCTGGGTAGGGCTGTCAGAGCTGTGCCACGGTCTGCGAGTTGCTGAACAGAGCAGTGTGGAGGTGCATGCTGGACCTTAAAACTCAAGATAGGGGCTGCTCTCTATCCTGGCACCAGTGACAAGTACTATCTGTGTCCTCTGTGGCAAGTGGAGAGCTGATTCTTCTGAGACAGGACCTTGTACATCCCTGCTTGGTCTAAGCTCTTGAGGGCCACATAAATTAACAGAGCAGGTCAGATTCGGCCTGTGGGGGTTGAATTGGACACATGTGGTCTAGAGGAAAAAAGGTTTTACCATCATCATAGAATTCTGTCCTGTAAGAGAAGTGAGACTATGGAACTCGCTAATTGTGATGGTGGATAATTGTACTAGAATGGTTACTAAGTTCTGGAGATGGTACGTTGATCCGGGGATTTACTTTTATTAAAAGGTTTGGAGATGTGGAGACATTTTTTCTCTTGTATTATTATTATTTATTTAAAAGCGCCACTGATTCCACAGCGTTGTACATTCAAGGGCGTTACATACATGAAACTCGAACAAGGACAATGGTGACAATATGTGACTGAAAACTGGTACAGAGGGAAAGAGAACCCTGCCAGCGAGGACCTACAATCTACAAGGGATAATTGGTATCCACGTTAAAGGAGTTTTTTCCTTCCTCTGCATCAACATTGTTGGACAACACCTGATGGACCTGTGCTTTTTCCAACCATATCTACTATGTTCCTATGGTACCTGGAAGTCCCTCAATTTCCCTGATTTTCAATATAAATATAAATAAAAAGACAGTGTAATTATATCTACTCAAATTAGCACCAAAATCAGAGATCATTGCTAAGGAACTAGCATCATGTATAAATCAGCTTTTTTTCTTGTAGAGAACTAATAAAATGTGGATGTAAAAGGCAATTCTAAACTCCTAGCATCGCAGGGCACTTGGAATTGGTTATAGTGCAGATACAGGTGTCTGCTTCTTGTAGCATTTACAAATCCCTATTGCACTAACAAGTAGATGGTGGTGGTTTATTGCCTCATTTAATTAGAAAGCACTTTGGAATATGCTGTTCTGGTTTAGTATTGGTAACTAAATTGCATTTGAATGGGATGTTTTTAAAAAAGGGCATATTCAAAATACCTCTAGGTGGCAGCATTGACCAAGCTTGGAATTCCTAAGAACTGCATTATCTTTTAAAAAGTAATCATATTTGTATTCACTGATATTCTCTTGCTTTATATTAAGTAATCCCCACCCTAGGATGTTTTCAGAAAGATTTACAGTGGAGCTTTAGCGCAAATGTACACCATTTGTAGAATGGAGTGAGATAAGATGTGGAGGGCCGTATTTTGATGTATCCTAAAAGTATGTTCATATCAATCGCTGTCATAACACTGTATATTCTGTTTACTATGTCTCGCACAGACAGCATGCCCTCGACAATTTCATACAAATCATAGATGTATATTAGGCACTGAATTATGAAGTGCTATATTTCTATAGCTTTTAGCAAATGCAATTAGACAGAATTATATACTGCAGAGCACTTTCCTTTATGACTGTCAATGAAATCCTTAGATAGTAAGTTGAAACATATAGATTAATGTGTTTTAACAAACAGCATGGCAGATGCAGTATTACTGTTATTAGGCTACAATTGAAATTGATATGCTGATTATAATTCCAGAATATGACTCAAACCAGAGAACAAATTACCGGTGATGCTGGATGCTGCCATTACAGATTTTTCTCGCCAAACTGGGAAACAGATGGTGAATATTTCAATGAAGAACAAGAAATGTGACATTAACTCGGCTTACACTTTTATTGTTCTGTATGTTACATATTTTTGCGGCTGCAGACTTGCCTAACAAAATTATTTTCTGTGAAATATAGTTAGCTTTCCAAGGCTGTGCAGTAAACACTCCATCTTCGTATTCCCCACTCTACAGTGCGCCGGGAGAAACCATAAAGGATCTGTAGTGAGATAATAAGAGACTGGAAATTACGTTTGGATTAAATCAAAAGAGGTTTACTGCAGCATAATAATGGAAGTGTGCCATGCAATACAGATGGTAACAACAAACTAATCTTTATTTCATTAAAAGACTTTTATTATTCTGATGTTTGCATCAAGTCTTCAAATTTACTAGAGTACTGTACTCTCTAGAGGGGAATCTCTCGGCCAATGAACTCAATCAAACCCATTTATGTATGAAAAACGGCAATAATGATTGTCCTGTATGAGAAGATAAACCTCTTTATGTTCAGTTGTATCTTTCAATACTCACTTGGTGTATTCATAAACATTAGATAAATAGTTTTTTTTGAATGATTGCCCAACATTGCAAGCTTTTGTCAGATGAGGACAGATGGGAAGCAGTGCATAGACCACTTTAATGTTGTCATATTTTACATAGGTTTCCCACAAAGAACACATCAGCTATTCACAGGAAAGAAAATATCAGATTCCTGGGTGGCCCACCAATCAGCAGTGCTCTGCTATTTCTGTATATCTTGTAAAGTTGCATAAGACAAAATTGTGCATGGTTGACTGTCCCCTGTACAACCTCTTCTAATGTGGACAACCTGGTGGAAAGGAACTGAGAATGCGAGACCCCTCTATTAGTATGCAGTAAGGGTCTAGTTGGTGGGGGGGCTCCAGTGCCTGCGGATTTTGTGGATTGGTTATGAATATTTATTAGAATAACTTCTAAGGACACCGCAGTGATCAGTGAAATAAATTCGAAGAATACAGAAATTTAGATCTTCACTCTAACCATTTTACAAAAATTACTTTTAATGACATATATTGAAGTCGAGGCTTCTTCACCTTTTTTTTAGGCCACCATTCCACACTCGTGTAATGTGTGTCACAAGGTGCTTGACATCTGTGATCTCCCTATTATTAAGCATACGAGCCTCCTCCACTGATATGTTTGTCCCATAAGAACTGATAAACCTTGAGAATTGTTGACACAGATATTTTACCTGGACGTCCACCTCTTGGCTTTAGAATGGATAGACGGACTTCATTTCACATTCTTCCAGCGGTCATGGCCTCAAATGATCCAGTTTGGTAATTTTCTTAGCCTAGAGACCACCATCTATGAGCTGGATGATGTTATTTTTCTTTTCTTGGGAAATTTTCTTCATGACTGCTCGAACCAGTGACTTTTCACTTGGAAATCACCTAATAACACACTGAGCTATTAGGGAATGTGAGGAATGGTTGTAATTTGTAGTAACAAGAAGAAAAAGATTGTTCCACCACCAGGAGCAAAACGGTAACAATGCAGTTAGATGACAAGAATCTGTATAACTAATCATATGGTACATAGTTGCAAGTCAAATTTTATATGAGATAGCTGAGATGATTATCTCAGCTTTGAACGTGAGTCTACTATAATTTTATAGACAAGGAGCGTAAGAGTCAAAAGTTCAAAACATTATTACCCTTTTGCTTTTCAGTGTAATTATGTTTTTTCTATTTTACTGTGTGTTACTACTACTGCTTATGTGTGTTATTAACAATATGCTTCAATTGGTCCTCCTTTGTTTTTAAGGAAATAAGTTCTGTTTTGTCATTAGCTATGAGTAAGAACCTTTTAGTTTGAAATGTGAAAGCAATTGTTTGCTGGATATTTTTATATATCATAATGGCTGTGGTTTTTATACTCCAACAAAGCTGCAAGACTTTTTTAATATTTACTGGATGGTCCTGATATATGTTTCCCCCCTTTTTTTCTGCTTTATTGTATATTACTCAGGGAGGCTACCAACTCTTTTCAGTGTTTACCATCTGTTGGACAGGCATGGTGGTATTGATTAAAAACAGCTTTTTTCACTTTTTACATTGTTATGGATGATATATAGTTAATTATTAGATATACTAAAATAATAATAATAATAATGTACCAATAATAGCACTCCTACGCAGTTGCCCAGTGATGTAACAGTTTATAGACAATATGGGCATGTCCCCACAGCACGGGTTTGTGGCCGGTTTTTCAGACGGTTTTCTGTTTTGAAAACCATTTGAAAAACCGTCTGCATACTTTTCAATGGATCGCTATTGAAAACCTGTGCAGTGGTCCCCACTGCACGGGTTTTCCGCCCGGCAGTTTTTCAGATCACAGTGGTCCGAAAAACATAGAACATGTTCATTCTTCCGCCCGGTTTTCAGACGGAATATGATCATATCTGTGGGGAGGAAAAGCCATCCCCATGTGACTGTGTGCACGGCACAAAAACAGGACAAATACCGGTTGGATAAACCGACTGGTATTTATCCTGAGCCATGTGAACGACCCCTATCATTACAGTAACCATAATTCATATTGGTACAGCATAGTACCAAAGAACATAAGCCCTAAACAATCAAACATACAGTGAAAAGATAAATAGAAAGTGGGTCTCAAAATGTACCCCAGTGCAGAATCTAAGGCTCTATGATTCCTAGAAGGAAGGTATAAACAGTAACATAGGCCATTTTGGTAGCCAAAGATATAAGCAGAACCATTAACAACATTAGTATAAGATACAACAATGCACAGCACTATGTTTGTTTATTGCACAATAGATACCACAACACTGCAAAGTAACGCATGGATATATACAATGAGAAAACTCATGTCCTTTAGTAGATTACATGAAAATAGCGTCACAGTGGTGGTATAAAGGGAGGATGGATCTTTCGGGATAGAAAAAACATGGAACCAAACACAGCTTTATTCCAGCAACACTTATTATAGATATCTTATTATCAAGAGAATCTGTCTGTCTCACAAAAGCCAATATAAAAAGAGAGAAAAAGAGGCTGCATTCTCTTTTAATCAAGTAGAATAATTAAAAAACAGTAGCCAAACATGAACTTTCTAACCTGTAGGTTTTGCCTGACTGATGGCACAACACTTAATAACCCTATAATAGTAGTCACTGGTGTCCTTCTGCTATTCCACAGGTTTGACAATGATGTACTAATAGGGTCAAAAAGGTATCAGTAAACACTATGAAATAGGGACCTGTTAGGCACGGGACTCCAATTATATCTGAATAAGTTTCTGACCATAGTTATTTACTACACTGTTTTTAAACATTTTATCTGGTTTCTTTTCAGTGAGCTAGAAATGTTCAATGACCTTGGGCAGAAATAATTTGTGGTTCCTTGAAAAAAACATCCACAACAAAAGGGACTGATGTTGGACTGGGGGGCCTAGGACCCACACAGGGAGTTTATCTTGAAGGCTCACCCTACAGCTACTGTACATGAAAATATTACCTGTTGATTTTTAGGCCTCTCAGACATAAATGCATGCATTTTACCACATAATAAAGTGTGCAAAACAGAACTGTATTGTGCAGTACGCAATACCAAGTGAGTCACATATCTGTCTTTCTGACACAACTACCTTTTCCAGATGTGTCTGTCTTATCAATCTGTCTGTCTCACACAACTATCTGTCTGTCAGATGAGACCAAATTTGAACTCTTGTGTGCCATAATGCACACCATGTTTGGAGGCCAAAATGCACTGCATCAGGGCCATCTTTTCCACTGGGCACACTAGGCAGTTGCCCAGGGGCTCTACAAGTATGGGGCCCCCCTGGTGTGGTATGCTTGTCCCAAGAATACAAGAAACATACCCAGGATCCCATGGTTGGCTTTGCTTATTTTATTTTTTGTGCATTTTTAGGATGTGCAAACAAATAAAAACCACGGTGGAGAAGGGAGCCAAAGGCTCACTGACCTGCCAATTAGTCTTGTTAGCTGCAGGGTGCTGATGTCCAGACATAAGGGGCGTGATAATATGGGTGAGTATAGGGTTGGCTAGAGGCATGGCCAAGTGTGATGTCACGTATTTGGACAGGGCCAACTGCAGTGTTCTGCCCAGGGGCCCATAATGCTTTTAAGATGGGTCTGCACTGCATATCACCCCAAAAACCCCATACCAACAGTGAAGTTTGGAGGTGGAAACAGCATGGTTCGGGCTGTTTTTCAGCATACGACACTGGCAAACTTCATATAATTGAAGGAAGGATGAATGGGCAAATGTACTTGGACATTCTTGATAAAAATCTGCTGCCATCTACTGTACCAGGATGATCAAGATGAAATGAGGACATTTCAGCAAGACAATGATCCCAAACACAAAGCCAAAGAAACTCTCAATTGGTTTCAGAGAAAGAAAATAAATCTGCTAGAATGGCCCAGCAAATCACCTGACCTGAATCCAATATAAATCTATGGAAAAAGTTCAGCGTTCATATAAAGAGCCCCTGGAACCTTCAGGATTTGAAGAGTGTGTGGAAGAAAAGGCCAAAATCCTACCTGAGCAATGCACACGGCTGGTTTCTCCATACAGGAGGCGTCTTGAAGCTGTCATTAGCAACAAGGCTTTTGTATGAAGCATCAAATACCTTTCCATAAGCATGTTCAATACTTTTTCTGTGTCATGTCTCATTATTACACATAACAAACGTTATGGTCATCTATGGTTCAATTTATTTGCCTATATGAATTAGATGTGTTGTTACCAACACCTGGTGAGAATTTCATGTCAATAGCAACTTAAGAAACAGATTTCATTAGAAAATTGATGACGTGTTCAATACTTATTTCACCTGCTGTCTGTTCATTCTTTTGTATGAGTGGTTTTGCCAACTCCCCATTTTTAGTGTGCTTTCTATGGTATTTATGTACTCAGTATCTTAGCACTGTGGTTATTAAGTTTATACAAACATGCTGCATTTGTTTCCCAACTTACAGTGGTTTTTTTTCTAGCAAGGGGTGTACAGTTACCATAAAGGTGCATTACCTCTTTGTTCTATTGTCCTCTCTGCTTTTCCCCTTTTTAAGATTTTAAGAAAAAATGGAAACTTTCTCATGAAAATTTTGGGAGATAATTGGTATTTCCACCTAAATTCATTAACTACCAAATACTCTATATCAGTGTTTCTCAACTCCAGTCCTCAAGACCCACCAACAGGTCAAGTTTTCAGGATCTCCTCCGTATTTAACAGGTGATATAATTACTGTCAGTGCATTCTGCACAGGTGATATAATTACTGTCAGTGCATTCTGTTGGAGATCCTGAAAACATGACCTGTTGGTGGGTCTTGAGGACTGGAGTTGAGAAACACTGCTCTATATGATTGCAAGATGTTTTTGAACAAGTTCATTTAACAGTTGAATAAGTGTACATTGAGATCCTGAGTATAAACACTAATGATATGTAATGTTACAACTTTTTATGCTTTTTGTCTGCAACTGTTTTTGTTGTATTATTTCAATGAAAGAATTGTAAGAGGTGTCTAGGTATCTGTCAACATGACAAAATGGATCATTCCCACATCAAGCCATAAGTGCCCTCCATGGCCATCTGAAATGTTTGTAAGTATACAGACATATCCCATTGTAGCTGTTTAAGTGAGTTGTTCATAGCTTCTGTCCACTGGGAGCTCTCTTCATTATGAACTGAAGTTTTATATCCCCTTCACAGCTGTCACTGGCACCGCTGATAATGCTTTTCTATCTCCGTTTCCAGAGCAAATGGCATGGAGCTATAAATTGCTAACAGGTATGGCAGCAGGAGACCCCCATTAAAAGGTAGACAGAGGAAAATGCCTAACCTGAAGGATATTACAAATCTTTGGAACATTAGTAACATACAGAAAGTAAAAAACCTTTGAAACTTTACAGCACAAATGACAGAAATGGATTCTGGGCACCACAGTTGTGGTGAAGTCACTTAATGCCTTACACTAAACTCATTAACTAGCTGTGTAGAGCTGTTCATTGGAGGGAAAAGTAGTCCAATTCTCCATACTCCCCAAATGTGCTGAGAGGTTAAAATTGTATCCATTTAACATAGATAAAACGTGATGAGAATAAGGCCTGACATATGCCATTTTTTGTGGCTCTGCTGACTTTTATACGAAGCATAGGAATGTTATACCAAAAAATATGCTGTAAGTAGAAGTATAACTGTAGATAAATACAGATATGTGAATATTTCCATAAATAAAGATTGGACCTTTGTTCAAGATCTACTGAAATATGCAAATATAAAGAAAGAACAAGATTGTTTTTGCTAGTGTTGACAAAGTAATGCATGGTTCCTAAGCTACTACACATATCAGTTTGAGATGATATGGTGTGATATAGAAAATGCAGATATTTAAGGCAATAAAACGACAAATTCTCACTTATTGTGGGGAGAAAATAGCATAAGAGTGGAAGGAGCTGTGCATATTAGCTTAAAATCATGAAATACCTGCACAAAATCTAAAGCAAACCTGCACAACTTGGCAGAAGGTGGGGACCAAAAGCACCTGGGAAAGCCTCGAATTGACCTTGAACTCCCCTGTACTGCGGAAATGCTCCCTAACCAATTGGGAATAGCCATTTTGGGGTGGGGTTTTCACAAGTCCCACCCTTTGCTGTCACCAGAAATCTCTAATCGAGATGCAAGTGGCCCGCGGGCCATATGTTGTGCAGGCCTCATCTAAAGCATTGTGTAAAAACGCTGGAGAAAAATCATCTAAACAAGCAAACAGGGCTCTGGATATAAAAGTCATATTATATTGGGAGATAAAAAATGTAAATGTTTGCCATAGACCAAACCATTTTACTGTTAATTTTTTATCTTCTGCAATCTTGCTGATCAAGTAAATGCAGGACTTGAAGGTATTCTGGCGTCCTAGGCAAATAAGACATATAGCGCCCCAATGGAAAATTCAGTCCACTCCATACCTCCTTGTGCCCCTTTTTCTGCCTGGACCACCCTAGGTGGTTGCCTACCTTCACTTACCTGTCGTCTTGTATCTTTTAAGTTTACTGCATCTACTGCATATTGGTATTTAACTTTTTTTTTTATCGAAAAAATAATATTTAAATAAATGTGTGCAACCCAGATGTTACCTAGGTACAGGAGTGGATTGCATTATAAAAAGCTTTAAAATCACCATTAGAGGCCAGACTGGTCCATTTTATTATAGTATTTTCAAGCAATCAAGCATTATTTATTTTTACTATAGTTTCCTATTGAGTGTGTATCTGTCTGGCTTTAAATATTAGAAATGTGCCATATTTAATAGGTGATATTTATCTCAGAATAAACCTATGCTTACATGTGTCTGTGTATATATGTATGTTTAAATTGATGCTAGATTTGGTAGTCTCTAGTAATGGCTGAGTGATAAAGAGCTGTCCAGACATAAAAGGATGGGAACATAATTCTTGTTTACACCAGAGAATGACAAAACAGTAACTCACAAGTATTTATGTATCCTGTATCAACACCATTGACTTTAGAGGGGATCCTGTTAAAATGCTTCATTTGATATATATTTGTCATTATGTGTTTCCCCAACACTGCTGACTGGTAAACATAATTCTTGCCTTCTGTATGATGCTTTAAGAATGAGAATGATCCATAAAGCCATTAACAGCGAAAGATATTTATTCCTTTCCAAAGTTAAGAATTGAAAGACACATGAAAATCCCTGCTCTGTGTAAACAATGCTGCACATAAACCAGCGGGTATGTTTATTTAATGGGAAAGAGGAATACGCTACTGACAGACTCTCAAGTTATAAATTCATTGCGCCCAATCATTCTGTACCTGACATCTGTTGTTGGGAGAGCATCAGTTGGCCACCGCAGAATTTTTAGTTTGCCAGTCAATCCTGAAAAAATCAACATGTACACCCATACATGCTGATTGTCTTCCTTGGGGCAGATGGGATTTTCCAGCAAGATAAAGGGCGAAACATATGAATTTGGCGCCCAGGCATCAATTTTATTGCATGCATTAGAAGTGTAGAATGAACCTGAATCTATGAACCTGTTCTACTGTGGGTCATAGATTTAGCGCTTTCTAGCTCCAAAATGACAACTCAGGCTCAGGTAAACCACTATTACCTTGGTCTGCCTGTTCTAAATGTTTTGTGCCTAGTTTTGTCGTCCTCCAGTCATAAATGTGTAGATTCATCCGGTTGTGGAGCGACACGCCCACAGAATGCCCCAACATCTTAGACACATTACAAATTGCCGCTGGTGCTTCATAGGGCACCTAATTTTGGAGTGCACCTGATTATACATTTAGAGAACAGAGCTGCGCCATTTTTGGACTAAAAGGACGCCAGAATACTGCCGTAGCCCCATACATAGATGTTGTCACATGGCTAGAAATGTCCAATATTAGTTGGAAGAGCCTGACCAAGACTTCCAAGTACTACCCTGGCCATCCTAACCCAACAGAGCATCTGTGTAACCACTTCGATAATCATGTTCACTTTATGGATCCTCCCTCGCACAACTTCCAGAGGCTGTGGGACTGTATTTTCACCAAATAAAAACCCTAAAAAATAATGTTAAGAGTGGTAACCACCATCTTGGCTTCCATTCTTACTGGATCTTTTATCAAGTGGTTCCTAACAAATTATGAGAGATTTCAAGAACTCTTAATTGCATCTGTCAAGTTTCCTTTGGGTTCTTGCTGATAGCAAAAATATTGTTGCTGACTATGCTATTTGATAAAACACTACAACCCAGAAGGAACACAAAGCTAATTTAAACATAATCTGTACCAACAATCCTTAGTATATAAAAATCCTTTAATTGATCTCATGTATAGTTAAAAATATCAAAAATCATTGCATCTTCTATCTCTTTTTAGCAAAATTGGGTGACAATCAGTATGGCACAGGGGTTTTAAAGATGCAGCATTCCCAGATAACTGAGTTTGTCTAGCTAAGCACTAATACACCATTAGCTTGTTGCAGAATAACTTGGTAATGTAATATTTATTACCTTTTCTGTACATAGATGATCAATGTTTTTAGTTAGAAAACCTATATAAAAGAGGTCAGCTGAGTGACTGATGTATGTGGTAAGGCAAATTTTATGTTTTCATCAAGTGCATAATACAGAGTCTGTGATACATACCTACATTTCAACCAACTTTAATGTTTTCTGAGCAGTGCTTGACAAGCCTCATGTAAGATGTAATTATTTTAACATCAAATAATAAAAAGTATTTATTATTAATTGTAAGGAATCAATATGCCCAGGAGTTGGTTGGCATGTTTATTATAACTTACACTGCCTGGAAGCTTTACCTGTTTTTGCTATTTATAGACCCCTTTTCTTTCATGCTGACCCTATAATTATTCTACATTACATATTTTTATTTATTTCACAAAATATATTATTGCCTAATGCTTTAACAGGTGTTCCAAATACTACTTAAATTTTACATCAGCTACATATTGTTGTAGCAACCATTTGACAAGTCAGCAGAGCCCCCTCTGAGTGGGCTTTTCATATTTTGCAATTTTTACTAATTTATTCTGTAAGTGATATAACTACAGACAATTAGTAATTTATTAAAACCATGTCTTCCATTGTTCTGCTTTGTCATAAGAGGAGAACAATCAAGAAATTGCCAGGGCTTAATTCCCTGCACGTCAGATATCAACAGTGTCCAACAGACCATACTGACTATACTAGAGGTCAATCAGGTTTCTGTAACGGCTCCTAACAGAACCTTTAACTCTAAACACAGCCATAAACTACCATATCTTTCATACTTTTTTATCACTTTTTATTCCAATTTTTGGGGGCCGTGAAATGACCAAAAAAACTTTGCTATCTGGATTTTTTTTTATCTTCTATTGTGCTCAGCATTCAGGGTAAATGTTGTTACATTTTAACAGGTCCGATTTTTACGAATGGGGCGATACCTAGTATGTGTAACTCATACATTTTTTTTTTATATGCAAAATGGTGAAAGGTAATTTCTACTTTAAATATTTATTTATTTTGAAACTTTGTTTTCTACTTTAAGGGAAAATTCACTCGGTCTATATTGGCGCATATCTGTACGCACTGCTGTTTAGAAGTGCCAGTGCAAGCTTCTGAGCGCTCTAGCCCAGCCCCCATTCAGCCTCCCTTACCCGGCATGCAAGCACTGGAAAGAAGTGCTATAATTTTACCGTATTTGCGGGGCGTACTTTGGGCGCATTGCAACTAATGTTGGATGGACTCATCATTTTTTTGCAAGTTCTGTATGATTCTCAAGGTTTTAAAAAGTTACTTTATTCATGATGTTAGATATAGTTAACCTTCAGAAAAAATTGTGGCCTGTGATTTGCTAAGGATCCTAAAAGCCTGTTGAAAATTTGTATAGTTGGCTAATATGCCATCAAGTCTTCTACCTAAATCTCTATGACAGTAAGGGTTGTAAGATGCAGCATTCCCAGATAACTGAATTTTTCTGGTTAGGGCGCATCCCCACGGCAGTGGACAAAAAACCGCCGGTTTGCCGGCCGGGATTTGTCCGGATTTGCGGCTGTCCCCACGGCCGCGGGGGAATGGCTTTTCTCCGCGATGAGCGGAGAACAACCCTCCCCCTCTCATTGAATTGTTCATATTCCGTCCGGAAACCGGATGGAAGAATGAACATGTTCAATGTTTTGCCGCCGGACCGCCGGCGGCAAAAACAACCGTTCGGAAAACCCGTGCAGTGGGGACTGCTGCACGGGTTTTCCATAGAGCACAATTGTGCTCATTTTCGGCCGGTTTTTTCAGGCGGTCTGAAATACCGCAAGCCGGCTGAAAAAACGGTCGAAAACCCTTGCCGTGGGGACATGCCCTTAAAGTGGTTTTCCAAGACTTTTGAAAATCTTCATACCACCCCACACTGCTAAAATAAAAAAAATTCATCACTTTAACACTGCCAGAGCTCCATTGGTCCTCCAGTCCTCCAACTTCCGGGTTGCCTGTGATGTCACCAGGCCTGCTGATGTACAGTGATGTACTTCTATGTATTGTAGCAGTGATATAATAGATGGCTGAGTCAAGCCCCCTATGAGGACAAGGAAAAAAAAACGGTGAAAGTAGAAAAAAAAGTGAAAGTAAAAAAACTAAACATAAATATATAAATAAAACACGTACACCATCGTTTCCCCATTAGAAATGCCAGTCGCCCGACAAAAAGATCAAAAATAAAAAAGTACTATAAATCTGTCATGTTTAACCTGCACATTGTGGCACCAATGAAAACAGTAATTTGTCCCGAAAAAAACCAAAAAACCCTTACTCAGTTCCATATAGAGACAAATAAAAAGTTAGAGCTATTTGAAGATAGTGATACGTAAATGTTGCTTTACACCAGGGGTTCCCAAACTCCAGTCCTCACGCCCCACCAACAGGTCATGTTTTCTGCCTTTCCTTAGCAGTGCACAGGTGATTTAATTATGCTGCGCAGGTGACTTAAAGGGGTTCTCCGGGAATAGAGAAAAAAATAAATAAATGTAAATGTGACAAGTAAATGTGAGAATAAAAAAACTTCTAAATACCTTTATTAAGAAATAGCTGCTCGTTTTGTCTGGGGTAGAATCATTGCAGTACATCAAAATGGCCGCTGGGCTCTTTCTGCAGCAGAAACCTGTCCTAGAACACGGAGTACAAGTAGAGGACGGGCTCTTACAGTTATACTTCCTGGTCTGGCTGACAGAGCACGAGACTGACTTCTGGAGATAGGGAGCTCCGTAGTGTGAAGAGAAGATACAGAGGAGTGGCTAAATGAATTGGAGAGGAGCTACAGAATGTCTGTGAGTCATCCTGCCTCCTCTGAAGTCGCATGGCAGCCGACAGGGCAGCGATATCAGCTCATCATATATATATATATATATATATATATATATATATATATATATATATATATATATATATATAGAGAGAGAGAGAGAGAAGATAGAGATATATATATACATATAGATATATATATATAGAGAGAGATCTAGATATATATATATATATATATATATATATATAATATAGAAAGGGAGAGAGAAATAGTGATATATATATACAGTTGAAATAAACATGATAACCAAAAAAAGGAACTGCGGCGCAGTATATAAAAGGGGATGCCAGAGATTAGAAGTTACTATAGCTCTATTTATTAAAAGGAGATATATAATCTCTTATTAAAAAACTTCCTGGAGTTTTTTCTTTTTGCTCGTGTTGTATTCTTGAGGGGTGGTATCTGGGGCTGGGTAAGGTAACCCTGGTCTAAAAAAGGAACTGGAGTGTTGGATGGATTGTTGTCAACTGATTGTGTACGTAGGATACTTGTATCTATGTCTATAAGGTTAATTGAAGATTCAGATGTATTGTGGATAGTGATTTGGGAAAGTGAAGGAGGAGAAAAAAAAAGGCTAGAATCTGAATTCCTTATTTTAGATCTATTATACTCTTTAATATTTTCAAATTTTTTTCTGATCACCTTGGTATAATTGCATTAGCTGGATATATATCATTACTGTAATCCTTTTACATGTTATTACTTCTGTTTCATTTTTGCTAAGAAATACCAACAAATACATATCGCCTACGAGACAATAAGATAACTCCTATCGTCACATCTATTATGACATTTACTTCAGGGTAAACACATACCTGTATTTTCACCCACCAAGGGCTAGCGAACACTTCCACCAATTCACTAGAACCTTGTATCTTTCTTTCTTTTTTTTCTTTCAGTATCAAACCCCCAAGTAACCAACAGACGTCTATTTTATCTCCAACACACGTCCTGAGTGTTTCAAGCTAATAGTTATTGTCCCTGATTTCTTTACTCAACACAACACAACAGACACTCTTTCACTTAGATTCTTAATCAGAGAAAAAAAAAAATTTCACTATCGTTCTTACACATAAACACATACACGTCCATATTCTAGGGTTCTCTTTATGGTTATGCATATATTTTTCTCTATCAGTCATAATGTGGATAAAACATATATAACATCTTTTTTCTCTGATCGCTCAGCTTTATATAGTCACTAAACAGGTATACATCAGATGATCCAGAGTCTATTTCCTTTTATCTCCAACACGTTATTTGAATAGTTCAGGTCACCATTAATTTACACAATAGCTCCTTATTCCAGTTCACTACAACCAAACAATCCTTGCCAATCACGTGTTTAGTCTACATCAGGCAAGAGAAAAGAATCCACTGACACTTTGTATCTTCCGCAATCCTTTTCTGCTCGTCAGGACGAGACCGGAGTGATTGACAGATATCTGGTCCACCTGCAGTGCTCGTTTCTTATTGAAGTTTGTAACATCGAATACATGTAGCCATGCACAGACGCACCGGCACCTTCATGCGCGCGCTGTTCTCTATATAATCCCGCTATATTCATTTGTGACATGTACCCCTGAGGAAGCGTGGATCAACCACGCGAAACACGTTGGGTTTTTACTCTAAGTTTTTTAATAAGAGATTATATATCTCCTTTTAATAAATAGAGCTGTAGTAATTCTACTCTCTGCCATCCCTTTTATATAGTGCGCGCAGTTCCTTTTTTTGGTTAATTTTCTCTCTCTGATATATATATCTTATTTATATATCAGGGTGCTTCGTTATATCGGCTCCTCAGGAGCGCATATAACTAATCCGAGTCAGCGGGACAGCGTTTGGGCGCTGCGGTGCCCGTACGCTGTCAGCTATGTCTTCTCCGTGCATGCGACTCCTCCGGAGCATGCAGGAGAAAGTTACCCACTGCGGGGCAAGAGCAAGCTGCCCGCTCCAGTGGACTCGGGCGGCCGCAAACTCGCGCCGTCCGGATTTACCAGCACAGGCACTGTGTCATCACACTGCGTGTGCGCCTGATGACGTCACCCGCCTGTGCCAGAAGACGAGGAGCACGCCCTGGAGACTGCAGGGGGATCGAGGTAAGTGGTTGTTTTTTGTTTTAAAACGATGCCTATACCTGCCTAGTACTGCCTATACCTGCCCTATACCTGCCTAGTAATATCTCTACCTGCCTAGTACTGCCTATACCTGCCTATACCCTGCCTAGTACTGCCTATACCTGCCCTATACCTGCCTAGTACTATCTATACCTGCCTATACCTGCCTAGTACTATCTATACCTGCCTATACCCTGCCTATACCTGCCTAGTACTATCTATACCTGCCTAGTACTGCCTATACCTGCACTTTACCTGCCTAGTACTATCTATACGCTGCCTATACTGCTGCCTAGGACTTGCCTATACCTGCTATACTGCCTATAGCCTGCCTATACCTGCCTAGTACTGCCTATACCTGCCTAGTACTGACTATACCTGCCTAGGGGACCTATACCTGCCTATAGCCTGCCTAGGTGACCTATATCTGCCTATAGCCTGCCTATGGGGACCTATACCTGCCTATAGCCTAGGCAACCTATACCTGCCTATAGCCTGCCATGGGGACCTATACCTGCCTATAGCCTGCCTAGGCAACCTATACCTGCCTATGCCCTGCCTATGAGGACCTATACCTGCCTATCGGGGAAATTGCCTGCCTTAGCATGTTAGGGGACATATAGCTGCATACCAGCCTATGGGGGATACATTAAACTGCCTATACCAGCCTATATCTGCCTATGGGGGACATTAAAATGCCTAGGGGGGACATTAAAGTGCGTATACCTGCCTATGGGGGACATATATCTGCCTATGGGGGACATTAAACTGCCTATGTAATTTTATTGGTATCTATTTTTATTTTTAAAATTCACCAGTAGCCGCTGCATTTTCCACCCTAGGCTTATACTCCAGTCAATAAGCTTTCCCGGTTTTTGTGGCAAAAGTAGGTGCCTTGGCTTATACTCGGGTCGGCTTATACTTGAATATATACAGTATCTATCTCTCTCTATATCTATCTATCTATCGATCGATCGATCAATATATATAGAGAGAAAGAGAGATAAAGATAGCTATCCAGATAGATAAAATATATTTTGTGTGAATATGGTATGTTCATTTGATGAGTGTATTTACATATGCACTCACATCTCATGTATAACCCCTCAGTGACCAAACCTTTTCTTTTTTTTGTCACCCTTCAAGAGTCATAACTTTCATTTTTTTGGTCTGCATAGTGGTATGAAGGCTGGTTTAGATGGGGGAATTTTTTTTCTTTCATGGTGTTTATTGGAATGGGAAAAATGAAGTTATAATTTAATTGGGCTTTTATGTGGCAACAACAATTATGTGTAACCATTTTTTTTATTGTTTTATTTGTAAAATGGCAAAAGGGAGTGTAATGAATTTTTAATATTTTTCATGCACTGACAATAATTATGTAATTTGTGCAACACTGAGGAGATCCTGAAAACTTGACCTGTTATTGGGTCTTGAGGACTGGAGAAACACTGGTATAGACGTTCACCTATGCTTATATATATATTCACACGAATACGTCTCTCAGTGTCAGCCAGTTATAGCAGCAGCACTGATGCTGTGAGAAGCAGAGGGGACGGGGCACTCCAGTTCAGCTGGGAGGAATGAGGCTTTGTGGGAAATGTAGTTTTTATACAGCGCGCCTAGCAACTGTAGCTCCGCCCACTAGCCAAGTGAGGAGAAATCTCCAACAAAGCAATAATATGCGATATAACATCGTCTGTAAGTAGCTCACACACTGGATTGGGACGGATAGTTACTGCTCCTCTTTAGTATACCTCCATTATGTGTTCTTATTTTTTTGGGATTCTCACACAACCCCTTTAATTATTGTCAGTGCATTCTGTGGGATATCCTGAAAACATGACCTGTTGCTGGGGTTTAGGAATCCCTGCGTTACACAATAAAAACACTTTGGGCCTCATATCTAGGAGTAAGACTTTCTTTGTTTCCCATCGCAATCAATCAGCGCTCCCTTTCATTTTTTCTGAGCACTATATGAAATGAAAGGGGAGCTCTGATTGATTGTTTTGGGCAACTTTTGCTGTACTCATATCGACCCACAGAGTAAAATTAACATGTTATATATATTACACGGTATGCGCTGTAAAAATAAAAAAAACACTACTAGGATTGCTGCATTTTCTTCATCCTGCCTCCCAAAAAACAGATTTAAAGGTGATCTAAAAGTCAGGCCCATCCAAAATGATACCAATAAAAGCGACAACTCAGTGACCAAAAAGCAGATCCTTATACAGAAAAACAAAATTTATGGCTCTCAGACAATGGCGAGGCAAAAATGGGTTTTCTTTTTTTTAAAATTACCGTATATTACTCGAGTAAAAGCCGAGTTTTTCAGCCCAAAAAATGAGCTGAAAAAAACCTACCTCGGCTTATACTCGAGTCACTGTCGGGCGCTCGGGCGCTGCGATGGCCGGGCGCCGACAGGGACGCTTTCAGTTATATGCGGCTCCTCGGGAGCGCATGTAACTGTAGGCCGAGTGAGGCACAGTGTCCGGGCGCTGCGCTGGCCCGGGCACTGTCCGCGATCCCTTCACCTACATTCGACTCCTCCGGAGCGCATATAAGTGGAGGGATACCACTGGGGGGCACAGAGCGAGCGCTCCGTGCTCCGCAGGGGCCCTCCGGGCGGCCGCAAGCAGACTCGCGGCCGCCCGCAGTTTCCGGCACAGGGAGGTGTGTCATCACGCTGCGTGCGCGGCCTGATGGGCGTCACCCGCCTGTGCCGAGAAGATGCAGGAATCGCGCGGGAGGCCGGACAGCGAGGAGGCGGAGCGGCGAGGGGACGGAGCAGCGGGGAGCCAGGTAAGTGATTGTTTTTGATTTTTTTAAATTGCCTATGCTGCCTACAGCTGCCATTACCGCCCTATACCTGCCTACAGCCGGCCCTACAGCTGCCTAACCTGCTACAGCTGCCTATACCTGCCTACAGCCCGGGCCCCATTACCGCCTAAGCTGCCTATTCCTGCCTTATTTCCTGCCTATACCTGCCTACAGCCGGCCCTACAGCTGGCCCTATACCTGCCTACAGCTGCCTATACCTGCCTACAGATGCCCTATACCTGCCCTACAGCCTGCCCTATACCTGCCTACAGCTGCCTATACCTGCCTATAAACCCGCCTACAGCCTGCCCATACTGCCTACAGCCAGCCCTATACCTGCCCCACGCGGCCCTATACCTGCCCTACAGCTGGCCCTATACCTGCCCCACAGCCGGCCCTATACCTGCCCTACAGCCGGCCCTATTTTCTGCCTACATATGCCTATCTGCCCTACGCCGGCCATACCTGCCCCACAGCCGGCCCTAAAACCTGCCTACATTATGCCTATACCTGCACTACAGCCGGCGTTATACCTGCCTACAGCCAGCCTATACCTGCCCACAGCCTGCCTATACCTGCCTACGCCTGCCCTATAAATGCCTACAGCCCTGCCTATACCTGCCTACAGCCTGCCCTATACCTGCCTAACAGCTGCCTATACCTGCCTACAGCCGGCCCTATACCGGCCCTATCCCTACCTACAGCTGGCCCTATACCTGCCTACAGCCTGCCCTATACCTGCCTATGGGGCCATATACCTGTCTATACCTGCATATAGGGCCATTATCCCCCTATAATTGCCTATGGGGGACTTTAAAAACTGCCTATGTAATTTTATTGGTATCCATTTCTATTTTTGATATTTACCAGTAGCCGCTGCATTTTCTACCCTAGGCTTATACTCGAGTCAATAAGTTTTCCCGTTTTTTGGGGCAAAAGTAGGTGCCTCGGCTTATACTCGGGTCGGCTTATACTCGAGTATATACGGTAAGTGTTTTTATTATGTAGAAGCAATAAAACATAAAAAAATATACAAATTGGGTATCGCTGTAATCAGACCAACCTGCTCAGTGAAGTTAAAATGACATTTATATCACTCAGTGACCGTGGTAAATAAAAATATAAATTATTACCAGGTTTGCTGTATTTATTCATCTCGTTTTGCTAAATCATTGATAAAAAGCGATTGAAGGATCATATGAACCCCACAATGGTACCAATAAAAACGACTACTCACCCTACAAAAAACAAGCTCGTATGCAGAAGAATAAAAAAGTTATGGCTGTCAGACTATGACAACATAAAAATGCAGTTTTTTACAAATGAATTTCTATTGTGTAAAAGTAATAAAACATAAAAACTATATAAAATTTATATTGATATTGTAATTGTATCGACCTGCAAGTAAAGTTATTATGTCAGTTATACCACACAGAGAATGCTGTCAAAATGGACCCCTAAAAACAATGGCAGAATTGCTGGGGGGGGGGAAGGGGTTCCGTTTTTACAGCCCAATATTAAAAGAAAAACTATAAAACACTTCTGAGCCCAAAATGCACAATACTCTCACAAATTCCCTGAGGGGTGTTGAATTCAAAATGGGGTGACATCTAGAAAGTTTCACCCGTTCTGGTACTTTGGGGCTTTGCAAATGGACATGACAGGACATGTGGGAATAATTTTTTAATGGATTTACCAATCCATGTTATAGAGAGACTGTTTTCTCATGACACTTTGGTCGACATGTATGAATGAGTCTGCACCAGTTTTCTCGCATGATTTGTAACACAAAAACTGTTGTTGCCCCTGTCCGACATATTTTTAAAAGATCTTTTGTCAAAAACTATCGCACATCCGACACCCTCAACTGTTTTATATGGGCCAATTTTTTGGGGGAGTGTTGCATCACATCATTTTCACTATGATAATTTTTAGGTGTCATTACAGGTTTCGGGACACCCTTAGGTGCTAAAACATAATACACAGTCATAAAAGTACCTCATTAGAGAAACTACACCTCTTAAGGAATATGTTCAGGGATGTAGTGAGTATATTGACCCTACTGGTGTTTCACAGATATTTTTTTTAGCACTAGGCTATGAAAATGGAATATTAATTTTTTTCCAATAAAATGCAGTTTTAGCTGAAAATGTTTTATTTCACAAGCAAAAAAAAAGCATCCTAAAGTTTGTTACACAATTTCTCCCAAGTTTGGAAATACCACATATGTGTGTGTCAAATGCTGTTTGGGCACATGGCAGGGCTTACTAGGGAGAGAGCACTGCTTGGCTTTTGGAACGCATATTTTGGTGGGTGCCAGGTTCCATTTGCAAAGCCCCCAAGTACCAGAACGGATGATAGTTTTCAGAAGTAATCTCATTGTAGTATCAATCCCCCTCAGGGAATTCATCTAGTGGTGTATTACGAATTTTGAGCCCACAGATGTTTTACAGTTTTTTTTAGCACTGGACCATGAAAATGGGAAAAAGACAGCAATCCTGCCATAGTTTTTTGGGTTTCATCGCTGTGACATGATATCTTTATTATGCAGGTCGGTAAAATTAGAACAATTTCAATTCTGTATAGTTTTTTTATGTTTTACTACTTTTACACACAATAGAAACGTGTTTGACAGCCATAATTATTTTTATTTTTCTCTATATGGAGCCGATTTAGGGTTTGTTTTTTGTGGGATTGATGTTTTCATTGATAATATTTTAGAGTTCATTTGACACTTTTATCGCTTCTTACCAACAATTTTGGGAAGTACGTTGAACAAAATAAAGCAATTCTGGTGGTGTTTTAGATCTTTTTTTTTTCAGCACTCACTTTCCAGTAAACATGACATATTCGTTTTACTCAGTGGGTTAATATACGTATTTTTCGACCATGATATATGGGTATGTTAAATATCAGTAAGGGGTTAAAATAAACCCAAGGCTTGCCTTGGTTTTTGGACTATATTCATGATGTCACTGTTTCTGTTAGTTCGGAGCCTGTTAAGCCTACCCTTACAGTGGGTTGCAAAAGTATTCATAACCCTTGAACTGTTCCTCAGTTTTAAAGGAGTGTTCCTAGACTCACAAAAGCTTGTTGGGTGCTGGGGTATGATTAAAAATAGAAAAAAAGAAGCATACTCACTTCCATGATGCTCCTGTTCCATCTCGGTAGCAGTCCCGTTCATCCCCGCTGCACAGAGAACGTTGCAGCCAATCACAGGCCATAGCAGTCACACTGATGTAAACAATTGCGAATGGTCTGACGTGTCACTTGGTTGCCTCTCACCTCCCTTTAATGTGCCTGGAGTTGTGAGACATTCAACATCCGGTTCCACAGCGCATTGTTGACAATGAAGCAGTCATCAGTGTGTGATGCTGCAAAAGGACGTCCCCTTCTTTGCCTTTCTGTGACTATTCCAGTTTCTCTGTATCTCTGCTGCAACCTGCTGTTGACACTCTGTGACATTCTAAGCTCAGTGTCCACTTATTGAAGAGCATCTTAATTGAAGCCTCACAATGGCGAAGTACCATTGGTCAATTTAAGATATTGTCTTGGTCTCATGATGTCAAAATGTGAACAGCATGATGAGGAGGACTGTTTAAATCCTAAATTGCCTAAAATTATTGGGTGATTCAGTGATCAAACACCTGCTGTGAATTCTGCCATTAAGCTCTTTGTTAGAGATCAGCAAGTTGTGCAAAAAGAACTCAAACACTGAACAGCTGCAGATGTGCATTCTAAAATTAAGCAATGGTCTGATTTAGTTAATTTGAAAAGAAAATTTATGTTCATCCTTAAATTTCAACCAAAAGCTAAATATCCCTAACATTTTGTGAGTAGTGTATTTTATCCCTAAAAAAAGTGATAAAATCATGAGCATATTAGGTGAAGAATAATGAAATCCTAACACAATGTCATTTCATTCCTGTTGCTGTGGTTTTCTGTATCTTTGGACATGATAAATAGTCTAACAAGGTGATACTTCATGTCAATAAATGTGACATAGTATATTAATATACCAGCATCTAATCCATCTGTACTGTCAAATATTTATGACAAAACATCCCTGCATTATAAAAATCAGTATATGATATATTAACGTTCTGTTGGAACACTCCAACAGACTGAGCTTTCCTCATGCCATAAATAGTACAAGAAGCAAACTCTTCACCTCTATTACACTTACAGCTCACAATGAACGAGGCCTCTATAACCCATCTATTTCTTCTCACCATTAGGCTTTATGAAGTTCTTCTACTTTGCTCTGAAATTATATCCCCACTGAGTTCTGAAGCTTGTTCCAGTATCAGTTTGACATTTCCCAGCCTGTACCATTAGATATTCTGTATTCTACTTCACTGCCTTTACTATGCCTTAGTTTGCTTTTTATTTTTCAGCCAGTAGAGCTCCTGCTGGATTATGTTCCACAACATAGAACTCATCCAAAATCTATTCAACCTGAACCATTAAACCAATCTGTGTAATTTGGCTACAGGGATATAATGTAAATAAAATGTCACTGAATGCTATGTCGGTACATTGTAATAGAAACTAAACATTAACAGAGTTGACAAAATAAATAGTGCAAATTTAGAACAATTTCCTTTGGCAATAATCAGATTATGTTTTGGAAATAGAGGCTGAAACATGCAAGAAAGCATTTGATTTACTGCCAAATGAAACACTATCTTATACAATATAAAAGTAAGCCAAGAAAGAAACTAAAATATGTATAAATCAATGTATTGAGACAGTAATGATTTTTAAAAAATTTAAAAGGTTTTTTTTTCTTCCAAAATTCAGATATATCTGAGGGGAAAATAAAATCAAGGGGATGCTGGTTTTAGTCATCTAGAGTAGTAACTATTCCAATATTAATTATTTATATTATTTATTTGTTTAATCTAGCCTTAAAGAGGTTTTGCCACCATCTCATTTCATACCTCCTGCATCCTGATCTTCAGCTCTGTGTGCTCAGAAGGGGGCGTGTGTGATTTGTTTGAATTGCAGATCATGTGACCCTGCAGGATGACATCACCATGCCTTTCCTCTCTTTAGTCAAAGAAAGGTCTGTTTATGTGTAGAACTGTAAGTAGCTACATTGTAACTCAGATGTAAAACTTTTGCCTCCATTGAGGTTTCTTTTTTAATGTATTTGCACTGTTTGACTAATTACTAAGGAGGACAGAGGACGGGAGTACAGTGACAGCACCTGGGGTTTGAACACTCAGCAGCTGCCTGAGAGGAGAGGTGATGTCTGAGCATGTCTGACCAGTACTGAAGAGCTCTCAGCCCTGGTTATATCCCCTGGAGACGAGCTGTAAACAATGGATCAGTAAAGGAGCAGCTATAACAAAAGCGGTCCAGAATTTTTAATAATAATGAACGGTGAAAATGTTTGTCATTTAATTTACAAACTTCCCACATCAATTTTACTTCATGGCAAAACCCTTTTATGTTTATAAAGCCTAGTCACTCTCTGATGAAAATGTATTAAACTTTCTAATATACTTTACTTCGCAGGTCCTTGCTTTTTACATAATGTTTATAGTAATCCCTATTGACATCAATAGTAAATTTCCACGCATTTTCCGACTAAAGAATGAACATGTTCTAAGTTTTTTTACACCAAAAACGACTATCAAAAATGCGCTTTTTGAGACCTACCACATAATCTCCAAAAAAATGGGAATCTCGCAAGAGAACTAAGAGTGACTTTTGATCACTATATTTACTATTTTGCCATAGGCAAACTTAAACTATATCAGTTCTCTATCTATTAAACACTAAAACGTAACTTTTATTATATCTAACTCTTAACCTCTATACACACTATTTAAAGGTGAGGTGAGAGATCACAATTTAAAACGTCATGCCTGACCTCGCCGACATGTTTCCCCCAGCTAACTGGCTTTATCAAGGCTTTGAGGTCGATGGTAAAAGGGGCCCGGTTAGTGGCGAACATGTCGGCGAGGTCAGGCATGACGTTTTAAATTGTGATCTCTCACCTCTGTCTACAAGTGTCCCCTGCTGCCAGACGGTGTTTACAAGGGGGCCCTTTTTTGTTCTGTGTCTATGAGATTAGGGACGGGCTGCCAAGGTAGTTGGCTTGGGATCCTTACTGAAGCTAGTACTTTGCTATAGATATAAGGCTCTCCTGTTAATAGGTGGGGTTCCACCAGACTTGATGATAGAAAGGGAGTTATTCCCTCTTTTAGAAGCAAAAAGGGTTAAATGATGAGGATAGAGATCAGGTTTTTAAATAGTGTGTATAGAGGTTAAGAGTTAGATATAATAAAAGTTACGTTTTAGTGTTTAATAGATAGAGAACTGATAGAGTTTAAGTTTGCCTATGGCAAAATAGTAAATATAGTTTGAGACCTACAACACATATTTTCTTTTGATTCAAATGGGAATAGTTTACTTTCAGCTTTAGACAAGTATTTCGGATTCGGACTTGAAATACTCATCGTGTGGACATAGCCTTAGAGAGGATTTCCTATATCATAATATGATAGTATTAGGGGCATTGCTAGGGTCCTAAAACATCCGGGGCCCGGGTCCTTTTTGTTACGGTTTGCTCAGTAGAGCTGCATTCACACAACATTTTTCATGCCACATTGTGAACTGTGGCATATATTTTTACGGAGAAATAAACGTATGTTCCTGTCACTAATTTTATGCATACTTTACATAGATCCCATCCATCACCTCAGCAGTCACTGTACAATGAAAATCAGCACTGACAAATGTACTTTTTCAAAAGTGCTTATCTATGTATGACAGTGTAATACATTATAAATAACAGTCACCACCAAATATATAGATAAGATGCCCAAAGAATGCCCCGATTTGGGTATGAATCCATCCACCCATGATCCTGGACCCCTACACATGTGGATTTTCTTAACTGGGGCAAATTGGATTTACCAGCCAGACAATGCGACATGTCACACAACTAGAAATATCTGACATTGGTTGGAAGAGCATAACCAAGACTTCTAAGTACAACCCTGGCCCCCAATTCCCCAGACTCCAATGGAGCATGCCTGGAGCCCCTGCATGGTGGTTTTGGCTCTATGGATCCTCCAGCAGCTGTGGGATGCCGTTGGCTCTAGACACTTGTGACAATCTACCAGGACTTTATTGAGTTAGTGCCCACTTGTCTAGCTGCTGTCCGGGCTGCACATGGCGGTTACTCTACTGTAGATATTAGCTTCTAGTCATAATAATGTGAGTCAACTGTGCATATTTATAATGTTTAAACACAAAGTAACATTGCAATATAGAAATGAAGGCAAATTGCAATATAAACTTTCGTTACTTACGTGCAGTAGTATACAGTGTACAATACACATATTTTTCTACTATAGAACAATGTCATAAACAGACAATTTCATAAAAACCTGGTAGTATAAATGTCTTCATCCGAAGTACATGATCAAAAGACCATGTAACATTCACAGAATCATGCCAACAGAGCTGACCAGTATTGCCGAGCGATGTTTCGGAAGGTAAACTTCCTTTCTCAAGCCACCTAGGCATAGAAAGGACCCTCCCTTATATACCTCCCTGAAATCACATGATGGATCTATAAGATTAATCCTTTCATTACCTAATCAGTTTTCTATAAAAAATAGATAAACATTTTCATTCAATCCCTTTGGTACTAGGGATGCCAGTCTGTGGATCCAAAACGCTTCTTTTTTGTAGCAGCTTGGATCGTTGTTCATTTTCATTTCTTACCGAGACTTCCTCTAAGAAGCACCATCTCAGTTCATGCACCTGATGAGCCTTTTTCCGAAAAGTGTCTAGCCAGCACCATTTCCCTGAACTGATTAATATCACTACCACCCATACCCTCATTTGTCTTTTTCGTAAACGTATAGATCAAGGACTTATGTTCATTGATACATTGTTTAATTGCGAGGGAGGTTTGTCCCACGTACATTTTTCTGCATGGGCATTTAAGCTTATATACCACATTTTTACTATTGCAACTGTGGAATCCATGTATCTTTATTTCATGGCCCTTAATTGGATGGCGGATCGTAGAACCTCTAATTATCGCACTGCAGTTCACACATGACATACATGGGAACGTTCCGTTACTTTGTGTACCCAGTCTTTGTTGTCTAGTGCCTGCTCTCTCCTTTATATCAGATCTAACTATCATATCAGCTATTGATTTTCCTCTTCTAAATCCAAATCTAGGTTTTTCTCTAAACAAGTATCCATATATAGGGTCACTTTGTGGAATATACCAATATTTATTTATTGCCTTTCTTACCATGCTGGAGTGGTGATTGTATCTTGTGATAAAAGTATTCCTATTCTCATTGGCCTTTATCTTAGTCCGTAATATCTCCTCCCTTGTCATTCCACCTCCCTTTCTACTAATGCTGGTAAGTGTCCCTTCATCATATCCCTTTTTCACAAATTTCACAATAAGTTTGTCTGCTTGCTGTTTATAATTTTCATCACTTGAGCACATGCGCCTTTATTTATGTCACATAACAATTCCTTGAATAGAGGACGGTTGCTTACAATGGTTTTCTTGGCTATAGTGCAACTTTACTTATAGGGCTGTTTCAACCCTTAAAATTGCTGGTTTGTCTGTTGGGGCATAATGAAAAATAGAAGACAGGAAGAATACTTACCTCCTGGATGATCTCGTTCCATTGTGGGGGCTGTCCCTGTGATCTCAGCTGTAGCTATGAGTGTTTATTTTTCACGTGACGGGTGCAGCCATTGACAGGCAGCAGCAGTCATGTCCAGTCCGATAGATGAATGAGCATTTTGAAGTGTCGGAACACCCCTTTAAACCCAAATTAAAAACGAGCAACTTGACATTGACAGCAAGCAAATAATGTATACCTATAGAACTCTTTAGCTGTTCACTTTTAATGTGACTTTGAGCTAAAGATTTAGCACTTTGAGTTCTAAAAGATGTAATATTACACTGTTTTGATTTTCTTATGTTGCTCTTAATTCTACCTTATTAAAATTAGAATCCAAAAGGTATGCCCTTTCAGTGTTAGGTGCCACCAACACGTCTCTCCCATTTGCTATGTGAATACCATTTTATCACATCAAGCTTCATTCTGCCATAGACTGTATACTCTGTTTCTCGCCCTTATGTCTTAAATTATTCTTGCCACTTCTTCCCACCTCCTTTCATCACCTGAGATTCAAATATGTTCTCCTGGTTGCTGGTGAGGTGGTTCTTCCCAGTCACTGTAACCTGCTGTGTGACATCTTAGTGAGTATGTGGCTGATGGGTCAATCATTAGAGAAGCCTGTATGCGTGTTGGGAAGCCTAAAGAAACCTGACTACAGAGGAAGCAGTTTGTAGTCAGAATTCATTAGTTAACAACATTATTCTGCTCTTTAGCAGCAAATAAATCCAGCAATAAAACAAGACTAGCAAGAAAAAATAGATAATTAATACATGTTGTAACTGGATATCATTTTTTTGCCAGTTACCATGTAGGCTCAGTCTATACTATTACTTCAGATGTGCTAATTAAAAGGCAACAACATGGGTTCGACAGTAGGTGGGAGCAATCATACTTAGCAAGTACCGTCCTTTTCAAAGCTAGTAAGAGCTTGTTCCTTCTAACATACAAATTTGCCTTAAAGGGGCTGTCTCACTACATTGATTTATTGACCTCAGTTCTGTTTTATTGGTTTCATTTTGAATTCAGAAGCGTTTTTACTGGCTTCCACTAGGCTGCAGTAGAAGCCAAGTCTGTAGCTATAGCAACCAGTGCTCGCAGCCTATCAGGAGAGAATGAACAGGTCTGTAGTTATAGTGACCTGAGGAGCTGATGCAGTCCATACAAGAGGGGATATCTCAGAATAGGTAGGACACTGTTAATGGACATATATTGCAAAGTGATTTGTTTTTGCAAGATCTTTAACATAAGAAGCAATGCTTGTAGTGAGACAACCCCTTTAATGCGAAAATGTCATATACTGTATCTTTTTAGCATTATATGGTTCTTTTGAATTAATATTACATTCATTTAAGTACGATTTATATATGCTAGGTTTCTGGAGTCTGTACAAGTTTTCCATGTCTCTGGAAACTCAACTCAGCAGAACACTGAACTAGGGAGGATAGAATCTACAGTGCATTATGAACAATTGATTAGTTTGTATAACAGAATAAAGCCAGCAGCCAGTTTGGATTTTGTAACAGAATAAAATATCTAAGCTCTGGGTCTTGAAGGAGGTGATTAAACTTAAAGCTTTTATATCCTTTTACCCTCTTTTTAATGTATTTTACAATTTAACTTGGCCATGTGCAGCATGAACTTTAACAGGGCATAAATATTCCAACTTAAATTCTTCAATTGACAGTTTTATTTACATTTTGAAGAAATGTATTTATTGTGCTTGCGTAAACCAAATACTTCTGGTTGTGCATGTTCTTTTTAATTACTCTCAAAGGAATTAAAGGGGTTGTCTCACTACAAAGATCACATTTTAAAATGAGGGGAGTATAAATGTAAGCTTGTCCGTCCTAGGATACTATAACCAAAGTGCCATGGTTTATTAGAATGGGTCAGCTTTGTGTGTGCATAGCAACTGTGTTGGAGCCCAGGTCTGGTTCCACCCACCTAATGAGTTATTGGATGTCGGCCCCGTCACAAGAGGAATAGCCACACTTAGGTCGGCGTCGGGAGTGTGCACAGAATGTAGATGTTGTGCTTGGGAGAGGGTGTGGTAGAGGGAGAAAGAGAGAAACAGAGAGAGAGAGAGACTGGGCTGTGCAGTCCCATGTAAAACACAACTGGACTGTGCAGTCCAATGTAAAACACAATTGGAATGTGCAGTCCCATGCAAAACACAACTGGACTGTGTAGTTCCATGTAAAACACAACTGGACCGTGCAGTCCCATGTAAAACACAACTGGACTATGCAGTTCCATGTAAAACACAACTGGACTGCACACAGTCCAATGTAGAGATTTAGACAACTGTTTTGTATGACAGCTGTCCAGTCCCATGTAAAACACAACTGTACTGCGCAGTCCCATTTAGAGAGAGAGAGACAACTGTTTTGTGAGACAGCTATTACCTATACTGCACGGTTCCATTTAAAACACAACTGTACTGTGCAGTCTCATGTATAACAAAACTGTACTGCGAAAGAGGGAATGTGAAAAATCACATGTAGAACACTTACAAACAGATAAAGCGTATAGTTTTGTAGCACAGCTATTTCACTGTTTTATGCACCTCCAGGTAAGACACTTATAAATCTGTAGAGAGGTCAGTGGTGTGATAATCGGTAGGATATAGCACTATGTATCTGTCAGGAGGTAGAGGAGCGATGTTCTGCACAGGTCAGAGATGTAATCTGCAGAATATATCGAAGGATAGGGTATATCACTATGTGTTTCAAGCGGGACAGGAGCAATGTTCTGCAGATCTGTAGAGGTCAGAGGTGTAGTAATCTGCAGGATATATCACTATGTGAGAGAAAGAAAAACTAAATCAACCAGCACAGAGCTTTAGTCGCAGACAGCGGAGAACCGCTCCCTTCCCCCAGCTCACACAGAATGAATGAGGCGAGAGGGAAGATCCTTCCTGCTGGGAGGAGACACACGCCTCTCCATTTCACATGCTCTGCTTGGCAACCAGCAGAAAAACTTGTCAAATGCTGGAGCGAGACAACCCCTTTAAGCTGTGTCAATGTAGCAGATAAACTAAAGAGCAAGTGCATACACAAGAGGGGTTACATGGCTACAACCATAACCTTCCACCAAATTTAAATAAATTCTAATATCACAGCTTCCTTTAGAGAGGGTGTGGCCCCGTCTTGTGTTTGTTCGTCAACGTCCTCTGAGGAGCTATGAGAATGTGAGGTGTAGTGTACACAATACTCTTTGTCTAGCTAAAGCTTCTAGATGGATTTTTTTCAAATCAGTCCCCTTGGAAAAATTCGGCGTAAGCCTCTGCTACAGAATGTACTGTTATGACCTTCTCTGGTTTTACGTGGTTTATATGTACAACACAATAAGGAAAATGATTGCACCGCTCACCCTTCTGGAGTTTCTTTATCAAAGAATGATTCAGGTTTCGACAGACGCCCTGCAAGGATCACCGTCGGCTTATTGGGCTTGCCATATATTCAAATCACTGAAAAAAGTGCTCGATATCCAGCAGGGTAAATGTTTTTTACTTAACTCAAAACAGGCTATGAACAAGAACTATGTGGAACCCGAAACGCATCAGCGGACGCTGGACACATTTTACTCTCTGTTTTAGTTACATGTTTTGAATATAGTAAAAGGCATTTACCCTACTAGATATCGAGCACTTTTTCAGTGATGTGAGTTTATTACATGTACAACAGTTTTAACCAGTTGCCAACTGCCCGTTGACTGTATACCTGCGGACAGTTTACAAACAATTCCACATGGACTTTCTGGACTGTTTTTACAGTCAAAAAACAGCTGAGCTCTCCAGAGAGAAGGCAGGGACAGTTTAATAATATCCATGCCTTTCCAGTTGTGTCCCTCAATGAGCGCTGTATATACAGATCAACCAGAAGCCTTCAGGCCTCCTGCTTTCAATCCCTGGCAGTCACAAGATTGGGGGATCTGGGTAGCTGCAGATTTTGCAGAATCTTAACAGAATCAGTTCTGCAATCAGTATTAGTGGTTGTATTCTCCCTGTAACTGGGGCTAATATATTATCCCCTGTAAAAGGGCAAATAAAAATAAAATATTACATAGAAATGAACCCAAAGATCTTTTTCTGACATTAAGGGAGCACAATATGTAAAATAAATCCAGAAATTAGAAAGCACAAAATAAAAAATACATAATAAAAAAACTAACCACACAAATCATAACTTTTAGCACTGCCCCAGATGACCCTAAAACTTTATTACCTTTATAAAATCAACTGTAACTGAAAGACACACTTAATAACCTGTATTAGTACAAATTTATGCTATTAAACGTATAAAATAAAAAACAGACTTTTTAATTTTACCATTTACCTTGTGTTAAAAAAGTACAATGTAACAATTACATAAAAAATCCTTACTTATCACAGAAAAAAGGTAACAATGATAGAAAAATGGAGCACTAGAAAGTGTTATAGCATTCAAACCAGCATGTACTAAAAAAAAATTGTGCAAGGTCTGGAAGGAGGTACACGGTCCAGTCAGTAAGTGGCTGATTTATCAAAATAGTTAAGATTTCTATTTGCTGTAAGTTCATAGAAACATTACCATTATGGTAAAAGGCTGAAAACTTAAAGAGATCTGCTAGTTCTTACAGCTCAGGGTTTGTTTCCAGTCTAGATAATTCACTTTGAGAAAATTCTTACCTAATTATTCCACTAAAACCACTGAGAAAAATAACCTGTGACAAAATATTTTAACAGATACCTCTTCTGTATAGTTGGTCAACTTGCAGATGCTGCTGGGTCTTATCTGATCCAAATCAGCTCTGTAGTTAGTACATGGGGCTAAGTTACAGGAGAAATTCCGAAAATAACGCAATTTAGTTACCTAATAATCCCCCCATAGGACTTTTTTTGACCTAATATGGGGCACAATATCTAAAATAAAAAATAAATAAAACACACACAAACGAATGGAAAATAATAAAAAAATCTTACAGCCCAAACAGTAACTTTTAGCTCCACTACCAATGACCCTAAAACTTTATAACACCTATATATAAAATTCCGTGACAGAAAATGACACAATTACAAAATTCCCTTTAGTGCCACCGTTGTTGTTAAAAGATAAAGAAATGAAAAATGTAAAAAGCAGACCTAAAATGAAAAAAAATAAAGCTTTATATACCATGGACATAAGGTGAAAAAATAGAATAACCAAGCATGAAAAAGCATTATAGTGTTCAAACCTGCATGTACTAAAGAAAATGAAAAGTAGCCTGGTCAGGAAGGGGGTAAGCAACCCAGTTAAGAACTAGTTACAGCTCAAAGGCTAGATTCTCAGTTTACAAATAATTATCCGGTGTATTAGCCTATGTATGATGCGGCTGAGCTAATTATGTGTTATGTTTATCAAATACTGAATATAAATTGACTGTACATACAAGATGTAGACAACTCTTACAGGCTGCTAATAATGTAAAAAATATCTTGGCCTTAAGGATATTGATCAGAAACAGAGAAGGCCATGTTGTTGATACATCATTCCGTTGAGTACATTATAATAATGTGACACAGACAAGTATTGCTTTTTTCCATGTTATTGATTCCTTATATATACCTCCCTCACTTGTTTAGGTTATGTTATTGATAGTTCAGTGACTCAACATGGGATCAATAACTCAATGTACAGCATGGATGGGTTGGTAACACAGTGGTTTAGACTTATACCTTTCAACATTTGCACTTGAATTTATTATACATATTGTAAACTCCTTATATTGTTAGAAAGCATTTTACAGGTTAGCTGGCCACTAATCAAATCCTAAAGTCTGTTAAGGAAAGGGGTGGTCAAAAGTTCTCTCATCATATGAGGAGTAAAATATAAATAAAAAGTGATGGTTCAAGGCCTTCAAATTATGCTACTGTTAGTAATAAAACAGTGTATCTATGGTAACTTGAGACAGTGGCCTATATACTACAAATTACTTATATTCAACTTTGTACATGTATATTGTGATTAGAGATGGGCGAATCGATTCTAACGAAGTGGAATTCGTTTAGAATTTCAGGAAAACTTCGATTCTGAACGAAGTCGAAGTTTGGGGGGATTCGCGTGAACGAAGTGTGCTTTTGATTGATAAAATGGCTGCGAGCACATGGCGCTACATGGGGCAAAGAACTCTGGGAGGAAGAAAGGCGTAGCCTACATGACATGTGCAGAGATGAAGCCAATCAGAGACCGGCAGGATTCTGTGTTGTCACCGCACTATATAAGTCCGGGCGCGACGCTGGCAGCTAACACCACTCTCACTGTATTGAGTAGGGAAGGTGCTGCCGCGGCTGCTTATGATATCTCATACTAAAGAACTCACTTTTATACAGCGATTTTTGGGGGGTGTCACAGCTTGTCTCAGAGACTGCTTCTCTTAACGTTCTATTTCTGATTTTGTGGGGTATTGGAACTGATGTCCAGTGTGCATCCAATGCAGCTGCATATACATTTTAATGCTATCTGCTCAGTTCTTCAGCACATTAAATATCCAAGGGTTATCTAAGCCTGTTTCTGTTGTATTCAGTTAAAGAAACAGCGTTTTTACAATCCAAATACCACTTAATTTATGGTTGCTCATTTCTTTTGCGCAATTTAGATCCAGGGGTTAATTAAGCGTTGTTCTGCTGTTGTGGTCACTAAAAGAAACGTTCTTTTTCACCGCCAAAGAACCTGTAGCATGATTCATAACCGAAGGTTAATTACAAGTTTTTCTGTTGTTGTGTACCGTGAAAATAACGCCATTTTAACATGCTACATAGCTGGTAGTTTTTGGTTGCTCATTTCTTTTGCACAATTTAGATCCAAGGGCTAATTAAGCATTGTTCTGCTGTTGTGGTCACTAAAAGAAACATTCTTTTTCACCGCCAAAGAAGAAATTTTGCCTGTAGCATAGTTCATAACCGAAGGTTAATTACAAGTTTTTCTGTTGTTGTTACCGTAAAATATACGCCGTTTTAACACGTTACAAAGCTGGTAATTTGTTGGTCAGCATTTTCTTTTGCACAATTTACATCCAAGAGTTAACTATTTTTCTGCAGTTTTACTATAAAAGAAACGTTCTTTTTCACCGCCAAAAAGAATTTTGCCTGTAGCATAATTCATATCCGAAGGTTAATTAAGTTTTGTTGCTTTGTATATTCGTAAAATACACAGTGCTTTTTAACTGCACAAAGTAAATTTTTGTCTGCCCATTTGTGGATGCGCAATTTATATCCAAGGGATACCCAGCTTGTTAGTGGGTTCATTTGGAGTCAAATACAGGGTGTGTATTTATCATATACAGATATCTTCATCAAACAGAGTCTGTACATTTTAGAACAAACAGTATGTCAGACAGAGAGTTGGCAGGCTCTTCACCTGCGAGTGGCAGTGGCACAAACATTCCTGGAGCAGGCCCAGGTCGCAGCACAGCAAGGGGACGTCGCAGCAGGGGTCACTCGGTGAGGTCACAAGTGCCGCTGCAGCGAGGCAGCAGCGGTAGTAGTACGGAGCGTTGGCGGTAAAATCAGTTACTCAGTGGTGTGGCAGTTCTTTGATAAGACACAGGAGGAGCCAAATATGGGTATATGTAGAATCTGTGGGCAGAAAGTGAAGCGTGGCCAGGGAGCTAACGTTGGCACCACGGCCCTGCGTCAACACATGCAGCGTCACCATCCGGTGGCCTGGGAGAAACGTGGCTCAGATGTGGTGGTCCATCCAGCCGCCGCAGCAACAGCAGCAGCAGCGCCCAGTGGCACGCATGCCATTGCAGCCAGTCAAGGCTCCACCACCTCTGCAGAAGGGAGTTGTTTCTCTTTGCCATCATCTCTCGGTCCAGATGCACTCTGCCACCCCAGTTAGAAGGTCCGCTGGACTACTGGGCAGCCAAACTGGATGTGTGGCCGCAACTTGCCGAGTTTGCAATGGAGAAGCTGTCCTGCCCGGCCAGTAGTGTGGCATCAGAGCGGGTGTTCAGTGCGGCGGGGGCCATCGTTACCCCAAGGAGAACCCGCTTGTCCATGGGAAATGTGGAACGACTGACCTTTGTCAAGATGAATCAGGCGTGGATCGGCCAGGATTTCCACACACCAATGCCTTAGGCGTCAGACTACATCAGCATTGACGCCTCACCCAAACTGTGAGAAATGAGTCTGAGTTCAAACTACCTGCCTCAGCCACTATTCTGATGCCGCCACCCGCCTGATGCCACACATCTGCTGCCATTTTCTCCATCTACCTACCACCATCTTTACCAGGGACTGGTATTGCCACCCACCTCCACACTCTGTCATTGTGCCACTCTTTGACCTCATGCTGCTGCTGCTGTTGATGCCGTCAACTTGACACTGTGTCATTGTGCCACTCCCTGACCTCATGCTGTTGCTGCCGTCACCTCCACTTTCTGTTATTGTGCCACTCTGTGGCCTACTACTGTTTTGCTACCTCCAGAATGTCATTGTGCCACTGTCTGACCTCATGCTGCTGCTGTGGCTGCTGCCGTGCCCTCCACACTGTGTCATTGTGCCACTCTGTGGCCTACTCCTGTTTTGCCACCTCCAGAATGTCATTGTGCCACTGCCTGACCTCATGCTGCTGCTGTGGCTGCTGCGAACTCCAACTGTGTTATTGTGCCACTCTGTGGCCTACTCCTGTTTTTGCCACCTCCAGAATGTCATTGTGCCACTCTCTGACCTCATGCTGCTGTGGCTGCTGCCGTGCTCTCCACAGTTTGTCATTATGCCACTGTCTGACCTCATCCTGCTGCTGTGGCTGTTGCCGTGCCCTCCACACTGTGTCATTGTGCCACTCTCTGACCTCATGCTGCTGCTGTGGCTGTTGCTGTGCCCTCCACACTGTGTCATTGTGCCACTCTCTGACCTCATACTGCTGCTGTGGCTGCTGCCGTGACCTCCACACTGTGTCATTGTGCCACTCTGTGGCCTACTCCTGTTTTTGCCACCTCCAGAATGTCATTGTGCCACTGTCTGACCTCATGCTGCTGCTGTGGCTGTTGCCGTGCCCTCCACACTGTGTCATTGTGCCACTGTCTGACCTCATGCTGCTGCTGTGGCTGCTGCCGTGACCTCCACACTGTGTCATTGTGCCACTCTGTGGCCTACTCCTGTTTTTGCCACCTCCAGAATGTCATTGTGCCACTGTCTGACCTCATGCTGCTGCTGTGGCTTGCCTGCCTGTTATCCCCACACTGTGTTTGTGTGCCAACTCTGTAGGCCTACTCCTGTTTTTGCCACCTCCGGAATGTCATTGTGCCACTCTCTGACCTCATGCTGCTGTGGCTGCCGCCATCACCTCCACACTCTGTCACTCATGTTGCCATCTGAGCTCTCAGCTTGTTTTTTTCCAGCTGGCGCTGCCATGACATTATCAGGCTACATTCCCTCTTCAGTTTTTTGGTCAGTTTTGCCCTCTTAAGTGCCCAGGGAATTTTATAGTGAAGTGATTCTAAGAGCGGCGGCAGTCATCTGCGTGTCATACTAAAACACAACATTGTATGAAGACCAAACCAAGCTCCCTCTGTATATTTAAGCATGGCACAACGTTCTACAGCACCCTGCAGGCTCTGTACAGCCTGGAAATAGCTGATTTTTAACGCGATTCGTCCCAAAGTAATTCGGACTGAAACTAATTTTGTCGGAAAATTCGGCGAAGTCACCGAATTGAATTTTTGAGAAATTCGCCCATCTCTAATTGTGATAGATTTAAATGTAGATCAATACCCCAGCTAAATTCCATTGAACCCTGTGAAACACTAAGGGCGACATGTAAGTATTTTGGCTCCCAGGCGCCATTTGTGTTTGTACGCCTTAGAAGCGTAGAATGCGCCTGAATCTATGAACCTGTTCTACTGTGGGTCATAGGTTTAGCGCTTTCTAACTGCTAAGTGATAATCAGGCTCAGGTAAACCACTTTTAAAGTGCTCTACCTGTTCCAGCAGTAATGTGTCTGGATTAGCAGATAAACAGTCATAAATGTGTAGCTTCGTATAGTTGTAGTGCGATACGCCTCCAGCACGTCCCCCGATCTCAGGCGCGTTACAAAGTGCAGCGGGTGCTTTGTAATGCGCTGATATTGGAGTGCACCTGATTAAAAATATAGCAAACAGGGCTGTGCCACTTTTCAGGCTGAAAAGACGCCAGACTTCTGATGCAACCCCATACATACATGTCGCCGTAGGAGTACGATGTTTTCTCTTAAAGTTTACTGCTAGTAATGTTAAGTTTACAGCACTAGGGCAACAGATATTGCAATTGACATGCTAGAATGTTATCGTAATTTCATAGGAACGATAGTAAGAAGCTTTGGAAACCAAACTATCCTGACTAGTAGCCAAAAAAAAAATAAAAAATGGTAAAAAGACTTCTGGAGCTCACCGATCAGTCCTGAAACATGACTCACAAACAGGTGTTTGAAAGAGTATGCAGACGTGTAGCACAGCAGAAAACAACATCATGTAAACAGGAGTGTCAAACTTATTTTTCTTGAGGGTCACATCAGTATTATGGCTGCCTTCAGGGCCGGCTTCACCCCAGTGCACCACTTCAACCCAGACAGAAAAGGGGGTGCAAGGAGGTATGGAGTGAGCTGCATTTTCCAGTGGGGAAGGGGAGGCTGTTTGCCTTATTTGCCTAGGGCACCAGAATAACTGGCTGCCCTCAAAGGGCTGTGATGTGCTACATGGTTAATAAAAGGCCAAGAGGTCCCTTAAAGTTGGATAATGGCCAGCCCCTTCAACCCTATTAGCACCAAGCTTCCAACCTTGGAGGGAGCCACTGCCTGTGAGTTGCTAAACAGAGCAGTGTGAAGTTGCATTCCAGAGCTCTGAATCCAAGATGAAGCCTGCTTCTGTGCTGGTGTAGTCACCTCTGCCAAGCACTGACAACATTGTCCGGGGATAGTGAAGAGCCATTCCTTCTGTGTCCGGAACATTCCTGCTCACTAAGTATAAGGTCTTAAGAGCCTCATAAAATTATATGGAGGCTTGGATTTGGTCTGGAGCCTTGAATTTGACATGCGGGTTGATTTTGGAATTTATTAAAAATGAAAATGTTTCTTAGAATACTATGATATTTTTGTCAGGATTAGTGTTGCACTTACAAAGCAGCCTAAGCAATATATTGCCAGAGTTTGCAGGAAAATTGGACAACCAATAGGCAGCCTAACATTCTTTCAGAAAAAAAGGAGTGCCTCTTTTATATACTTTCTATTTCCTGTGCAATTTTTCGCATGATCTCACCAAAGCAACCTGTCCCAAATCTGTGATGCAATAATAGTCAGAATTCTTGTTAAATGAATGTCTTACCCAGGAAGAAGTGCAGCTCCACCTTAAGATGATTAAAATAGACATATCACCAGGTCCTGATGGTCTACACCCCATGTCCCAAGAGAATTAAGTAATGTCAAAGACAGGTCCTTGTTTTTAATGTTTACCGACTGTATAGTAATGGGGTATGACCCAAAGGACTGATAGAAAATGTAATGTCAATATTCAAAAAGGCTCAACAGTGATCCTGGAAACTTCTTTTATAGGTATATTTTTTGAAGAGATGCTATCCCGGATAACTTTGTTCCAGCATGGGTTTATGAAGGATCGGTCCTGTCAAACTAATCTCATCAGCTTTTATGAGGAGGGTAGCTCTAGACGGGATCAGGGTGAGGCATTGGATATCATATATCTAGATTTGTATATAGCATTTGATACTGTGCCAAATAAAAGGTTGGAAACTAAAATAAGAATGCTTGGACTGGGGAAAAATGTTTGCAAATGGGTAAATGGGATAGAAATAAAGGGTGGTGACTAATAATACATACTCGGACTGGATCATTGTTACTAGTGGGGTATCAAAGGGGTCAGTATTTGGCCATATTCTCTTTACTATATCTATTAATGACTTTACAGAAGGATTGCAGATGATACTAAGCTGTGTAAAGTAATTAACACAATAGAGGATAATGTTCTATTACAGAGGGATCTAAATAAGTTGAAGGCCTGGGCAGAGAAGTCTGGGGTGAGGTTTAAGACAGATAAATGCAAGGTTATCCACATGGGAAGGGAAAATCCATTCCATGATTACCTGTTAAATGCAAAAAACTCTGGAGACGGGCTTGGTATTCATATTGGACAGTAAACATAATTGTAGCAGCCAGTGTCAGGTAGCAGCTGCCAAGGCAAATAAGATCATGGGATGTATTGAAAGGGGCATAGATGCACATGATGAGAAAATAATTCTCCCATTATACAAGTCACTGGTCAGATCACACATGGAATATTGTGCACAGTTTTGGGCACCAGTTCACAGAAAAGACATTGTAGAGCTTGAACAGGTTCAAATTCAGGCAACAAAAATAATAAAAGGACGGGTGGACTACAATACCTTGAAAGATTAGCAAGATTAGGGTTATTTAGTTTAGAGAAAAGATGGCTTCATGGTGACCTGATAAATATGTCTAAACACCTCTTACAATATTTGGGTCAGGCCGCATTGTAAGCATAACACTAATCCTGGAAAAATTATCAAAAAATAAACTCACATTTAAATGATGAAGTAGTGGCTACAATATAAAAAGATGTCAAATGATGGACTTATATACAGTAGTGCCTTGCGAAAGTATTCGGCCCCCTTGAACTCTTGAACTTTTCAACCTTTTGCCATATTTCAGGCTTCAAACATAAAGATATAACATTTTAATTTTTTTGTGAAGAATCAACAACAAGTGAGACACAATTGTGAAGTGGAACGAATGTTGAATATTTTAAACTTTTATAAAAAAAAGAAAAAATAAAAAACGGGGGCGTGCACTATTATTCGGCCCCTTTACTTTCAGTGCAGCAAACTCACTCCAGAAGTTCAGTAAGGGTATGTTCACATGGGCTAATTGCAGCACGCATGTCCCTGCGTATTTGCGCTCTAATACGAGCGAGATGCGCGCTGAAATACGGTAATCCATAGTTCTCATCGAGAATCCCAAATCACCCGGCGTAATTGCGGCCGTACTGTACCGTGTGAACGTAGCCGTGTGAACATAGCCTGAGGATCTCTGAATTATCCAATGTTGTCCTAAATGACTGATGATGATAAATATAATCCACCTGTGTGTTATAAAGTCTCCGTTAAATGCACCTGCTCGTGATAGTCTCAGGGTTCTGTTTAAAGGGAAAAGAGCATCATGAAGACCAAGGAACACACCAGGCAGGTCCGTGATACTGTTGTGGAGAAGTTTAAAGCCAGATTTGGATACAAACATTTTAAACATCCCAAGAAGCACTGTGCAAGTGATCATATTGAAATGGAAGGAGTATCAGACCACTGCAAATCTACCAAGACCCGGCCGTCCCTCTAAACTTTCATCTCAAACAAGGAGAAGACTGATCAGAGATGCAGCCAAGAGGCCCATGATCACTCTGGATGGACTGCAGAGATCTACAGCTGAGGTGGGAGAGTTTGTCCATAGGACAACAATCAGTCGTACACTACACAAATCTGGCCTTTATGGAAGAGTGGCAGGAAGAAAGCCATTTCTCAGAGATATCCATAAAAGTCTCATTTAAAGTTTGCCACAAGCCACCTGGAAGACACCAAACATGTGGAAGATGGTGCTCTGGTCAGATGAAACCAAAATTGAACTTTTTGGCCACAATGCAAAATGATATGTTTGGCGTTAAAGCAACACAGCTCATCACCCTGAACACACAGTCCCCACTGTCACACATGGTGGTGGCAGCTTCACGGATTTGGCCTGCTTTTCAGCAGGGACTGTGAAGATGGTTATAATTCATGGGAAGATGTATGGAGCCAAATACAGGACCATTCTGGAAGAAAACCTTTTGGAGTCTGCAAAAGACCTGAGACTGGGACGGAGATTTATCTTCCAACAAGACAATGATCCCAAACATAAACATAAATCTACAACGGAAGGTTCACAAATAAATGTATCCAGGTGTTAGAATGACCAAGTCACAGTCCAGACCTGAATCCAATCGAGAATCTGTGGAAAGAGCTGAAAACTGCTGTTCACAAACACTCTCCATCCAACCTCACTTAGCTCCAGCTGTTCACAAACGCTCTCCATCCAACCTCACTGAGCTCCAGCTGTTCACAAACGCTCTCCATCCAACCTCACTTAGCTCCAGCTGTTCACAAACGCTCTCCATCCAACCTCACTGAGCTCCAGCTGTTCACAAACGCTCTGCATCCAACCTCACTGAGCTCCAGCTGTTCACAAACGCTCTCCATCCAAACTCACTGAGCTCCAGCTGATTTCCAAGGAAGAATGGACAAGAATTTCAGTCTCTCGATGTGCAAAACTGATAGAGACATACCCCAAGCGACTTGCAGCTGTAATCGCAGCAAAAGGTGGCGCTACAAAGTATTAACTTAAAGGAAACCTGTCACATAGTTTTTGCCCCCCTGGCTGAGGACAGAACAAGGTAGTGTCAGACCTGCTGTTTCCAGAGCTGTGTCCCTTATTCTGTAAGATGCTGTAGTTTTCGTCTATTTAATGCTCAAATTTGCAGTTTTCAGCCAGAAGAGTCATTCGAAGAGTCCTTCAGAGTGTCAGTTTTTTTCAAACCCGGCCAATTGGAGGCTACTTTGAATAGGTAGAAACATGTGAATAACTGTCAGTGGGCGGACTAGCATTTGATGGGTGGAGCTAACACCTGCTCATGAATAAGATTTAAGGGGTAACTGCTCTAAAACTACAGCATCTTACAGAATAAGGGGCACGGTGCTGGGAACAGCAGGTCTGACACTAGCTTGTGCTGCCCTCAGCAAAGGGGGCACAACCTATGTGACACATTCCCTTTAAGGGGGCCAAATAATTTTGCACGCTCCACTTTACAGTTTTTTATTTTTAACAAAAGTTTAAAATATCCAATATATTTCGTTCCACTTCACAATTGTGTCCCACTTGTTGTTTCTTCACAAAAAAATTAAAATTTTAAATTTTTATGTTTGAAGCCTGAAATGTGGCAAAAGGTAGAAAAGTTCAAGGGGACCGAATACTTTCGCTAGGCACTGTAACCACAATCTGCATTATGTGTTAATAAGATTAGAATGTTAAATTAGTCTACAATATTACTAGGTAGTAATTACTAATTGTGACATTATTATGAAGTCAACATACTCAGTAACATTTGCCATTGCTCACCGTTTACTTGATAATGGGATATTATCTTTGTTTAAACTTTAAAGTAATATAATGTGCAGCTGTCTAAAGTAACAAATTACATCTTATTTTTTGAAAACTCATACCTCAAAGAGAATATTGTACAGGTTTGTTATAATATATCTCCAGCTGAATTCTCAGTGTATATCAGAGTAATTAAGTTTTTATTAAAAAGTGATAACCCTGTAAGGAAATTCAGAAATGACTGATGGACCACGGTAGAAAAGAAATACCTATAAGTTATAAATTGAAAAAGTTATTGAAGAAAAGTAATAGTTATATATGAAAAACTTCATATTTTTTAAAGAAATAAGAGGTCACACTTCTTTTTTTAGAGATCTATTCCATGTGTACATAGTTATTAAAGAGACAGAACCAACCTTATAGCATTTCTTATAATACTAATAATATTACACATGTAATGCGTGTCAAGTTATCATTTGGAACAGCTAACCACTGTACTTAAGCAACTTGTTGACAGAGTATTATCATAAGTTTAAAAGTAGAATCCATTTTAATATCCACAAGAAATCAATGAATCTTTAAAAATTGACTAACATTAAAAAGTATACTGCTCAGTATGTCAATGTGACATACAATTTAACCCCTTACAGACAATGGACATTTGGGTATGTCTAATTGTCGGTAAGGAGCCATGGATCGGGCTCATACAGTGAGTCCACTCCACAAATGTTCGGTGCTGGCTGATTATTACAAAAAAGTTGTTAGTCGCAGAAGATGACGCTGCAGCACTAATTTGAGAAACAGAGAATGTTTCTACTTTTTTAATAGTTCTAAGCATAAGGAAGATCCTATATATTTGGTATCACCAGAATCATACCAACCTGAAAAATACAGATAACACATCATTTAAACCAAAGAGTAAACAACATTAAAAAATTCTCCCACAAATTTGGTGCAAGTACCTTTATTCACATTTCATCCCACTTAGAATTTTCCAGTTTCCCAGTATAATCTATGGTAGGTCAATGACACTATTAAAAATTTCATCTAGTCCCGGAAAAAAAAGACCTCATGGGTGACATGTATGATTTTTGGCACCCAGGTGCACATTAAAAGTGTAGAATGAGCCTGAATGTATGAATCTTTTCTACTGCGGGACATAGATTTAGCGCTTTCTAGCTCCAAAATGACAATTCAGGCTCAGGTAAACCACTTTTAAAGTGGTCTGACTGTTCCAGCAGTAATCCGTAAAATGAGTAAGGTTGCACACCGAAGGAATCAATTATTCATTATAGAAAAACTTTATTGGGTAACAAACAATCATCCGGCTTCATAAGAACAGGTTTAACTTGTTTCCATCTTATAAGCAAATTAGATTCAATAATATATGTGTACGTTTCGGTCCCTAAATGGACCTTTTTCAACCGAATCTCTAAAATAATAAAAACAGTGACAACAGATTGTTAGTATATAACAAACATAACAAACACATCTGTTGTTAATAACATAAAATAGTTTCAATAAAAACATTGTTACTCACTTTCTAGTTTTTATATCTCATGTTCAATTCTTAAACATTTTGTGGTGCCTATTGAAATACAATGACAAAGGGTCAGTTATTAACCTCAAAAAACAAGCCATATTTAATATGTAGAATATACAAAAAAATTCTTGTATATCCCTCATGAAAAAAATACACATTTACCCAGGATATTGGTTCAAACAAAAAACAGCTATGAGAATAGGTAATTGGAAAGTGATGTCATAAATTAATTCCCACAATGATTAGAACCACAAAGAAATTTAAATAGAGAAAGAACTGTTATCAGACCATACATATCAATAAATCTGTGTATTAGATGCTCAAACGGACCCCTATGAATGTATCCCCAAATAACAATGTCATCCATCATGTCCATCGCAAATTCTATTATTATATAAGTATATAGGTATATTAATATATAAGTATATATGTGTATATAGATATATATAGGGATAGAGGTAGTATCCGGTGTGAAGATACAATCCAAATAGTGTCCCGCATATTAAACCACTAGATATATATCGCTAAAAATTTTAGTTTTTAACCCCAATAACATTCAGCGCAAACAAAACAAAGAATAGAGAAACAAATCCAAGCGATATAGATCGCAATTCTCCGTTATACAACTATAAATTCTGGAGGATTTACCTGTAGTATGTTGCTGTGCAGCGTGGAGCCGGAACTGCGAGACCAAAGAATCGCGCTTGTTTTTATACCATATGCGCATGCGTGCTAAAGTTCCCTCACTACATATGGAGCACCATGCTCCTCAATCTTACCACGCATGCGTCACCCGCGTCACGCCACATCGTCACGTGACACTGGGGGTTCCCGGCTCTCAACACAGACAGATTGCGCCAGACACTATAACAGTGTCATCTTTAACTAAATGGTACGATGATTTCCATATATGCACTTTTTAAATATAATATCTCTTGGAATCTATGATGTAAACGTCTGTCAATGTTCCTTATGATTCTCTGTCATCCATCGTTTTCTCTGATTAAATTCATCTATTTTATGATTAATAATATCTATGCCACCTTTATAGACTTATTGCATGACATCAGGTCTATTTATCTTTTGATAAGAAATGTACCTAATATATATTGGTGAGGCAGGATATACCCCTAATAAATAAACAGAAAAACAATTAACCACTTGGTAATTAAGTGATAGGTGAAGTCATTGTGGGATATATAGAATTTATAATATAGACAATACTGCCATCATTTTTAGTGCCTTTGTTGTACTGTTATTTTGGTCTAATTGGGTCTAGCGGTGTATATATATAACTTTAAGGCCGAGACTTAGCGTTGTAGATGTTTTCCTTTACATACGTGGGTCTCGGCACCATGTAGGGATTTAGGAGAGATCTAAAGACGGCCGGACTGTTATAGTGTCTCGCGCGATCTGTCTGTGTTGAGAGCCGGGATCTCCTGCGTCACGTGGCGATGTGGCGTGACGCGGGTGACGCATGCGTGGTAAGATTGAGGAGCATGGTGCTCTATATGTAGTGAGGGCATTTTAGCACGCATGCGCATATGGTATAAAAACTAGCGCGATTCTTTGGTCTCGCAGTTCCGGCTCCACGCTGCACAGCAACATACTACAGGTAAATCCTCCAGAGTTTATAGTTGTATAACGGAGAATTGCGATCTATATCGCTTGGATTTGTTTCTCTATTCTTTGTTTTGTTTGCGCTGAATGTTATTGGGGGTAAAAATTAAAAATTTTTAGCGATATATATCTAGTGGTTTAATATGCGGGACACTATTTGGATTGTATCTTCACACCGGATACTACCTCTATCCCTATATATATATATCTATATACACATATATACTTATATACTTATATATTAATATACTTATATACTTATATATTAATATATTAATAGAATTTGTGATGGACATGATGGATGACATTGTTATTTGGGGATACATTCATAGGGGTCCGTTTGTGCATCTAATACACAGACTTATTGATATGTATGGTCTGATAATAGTTTTTTCTCTATTTAAATTTCTTTGTGGTTCTAATCATTCTGGGAATTAATTTCTGACATCACTTTCCAATTACCTATTCTCATAGCTGTTTTTTGTTTTTTGTTTGAACCAATATCCTGGGTAAATGTGTATTTTTTTCATAAGGGATATACAAGAATTTTTTGTATATTCTACATATTAAATATGGCTTGTTTTTTGAGGTTAATAACTGACCTATTGTCATTGTATTTCAATAGGCACCACAAAATGTTTAAGAATTGAATATGAGATATAAAAACTAGAAAGTGAGTAACAATGTTTTTATTGAAACTATTTTATGTTATTAACAACAGATGTGTTTGTTATGTTTGTTATATACTAACAATATGTTGTCACTGTTTTTATTATTTTAGAGATTCGGTGGAAAAAGGTCCATTTAGGGACCGAAACGTACACATATATTATTGAATCTAATTTGCTTATAAGATGGAAACAAGTTAAACCTGTTCTTATGAAGCCGGATTGTTTGTTACCCAATAAAGTTTTTCTATAATGAATAATTGATTCCTTCGGTGTGCAACCTTACTCATTTTAAGGACTACTGAAATTTTTGGTGTGCACCCATATTTTGCCTGAAAGAGTGCCAAAGACTATTTTTTCTAAAAAATGTTCCAGCAGTAATGCGCCTGGATTTGCCGCACTAAAGTCATAAATGTGTAGAACACTACGGTTGTAGTGCGACATGCCTCCAGAACGCCCCCACATCTTAGGAGCATTTCAAAGTGCCGCGGGCGCCCGATAATGTACCTTATTTTGGAGTGTGCCTGCTTATACATCGAGCGCACAGGGCTACGCCAGTTTTTGGGCTGAAAGGCCACCAGAATACTGGCGCAGCACCATACATACATGTCGCCCCATATGTCTAGGTAGATAGAAAAAGGCTGTTAGGAAGGAGTTAAAGCACCATATAATGTATTAGGAAGCCCAAAAAATTATTTATGGGATAGAGTTGGAAAAAATTTAATTATGCAATTTATTTTATTTTATTTATTTTTTGGGAGGTAGGGGTGTTTTTATGATGTTCAGCAAGTGAAATAAAGAACATGCAACCTTTATTCTGTAGGTCAGTACAATTCCATTGATACCATATTTATATAGTCTTCGATTGTGTTACTACTTTAAAAAAAAAAAAAAAACTTTTTAAAAAATTAAACTTGCATTGTTTTACCATTTCCTGAAATCAATATTTTTTTATTTTTATGCCAATGGAGTTGTTTGATGGCTCATTTTTTGGCAAGGTCTAGTTTTTGTTGGTAGTTCATGCAACTGTTTTGATAACTTTTTATTGCACTAAAAGGTAACATGACCAAAAAACTATTTTTGCATTGTGTTTTTCCTTTTCTTTTTTTATTCCGTTTACCATGTAGGATAAATAAGATGGTATTGTACATGGATTTTAGCTTCAACAAAATTGCACTTGTATTAGTCCCCTTACAGCATGAGAACTGTCCACTGGTCGCTATCTATTAAATTTATAGATCCTTGCACAAATAAAAACATTTGTTAGCAGTCGGGAAGGAGGGATCAGAATATGCAGCAGATAAAGTTGTATGGAAAGTCCTCAGAAGCGATTTGTTCGATCGTTTTGGTTAGCGAAGTCCAGAAAAGTGAATTTGTGAGGGGAAATGAATACAGAGTCTACTTCCAGATTCCTCTATCTACTGTAACATAACACTCATTATTTGCAACTACCCTACTCTGGAGAACTATCTTAATTGCAGAATCTGACCATGTTGGATTTTTATTGGATCGCAGATAACTTTATTTATTGTAGTAGAACAATAAATTCAATTGCAGGTCGAGGTAATGACATAATTTTACTGCTAGTCGAGAGTAATCCTTTGTCACCGGGGAGCCCTAGTCTTACCTACTATATACAAACATGCTGGAAAACAAGAAAGCATGAAAACTGATCCCTGGAAAATCTTCATACTCCCATTAAGTCATTTGCATTAAGATCTGTCATGGTAATCTTTTACTTTTTTAATGTGATTATGAATTACTGATTATGAAATAAATATAAAAAATGGAGCTTGGCTGTATAAACCTAAAATATGAAAGTATTGTACATGCTGTTAGCATGTAAATAATATGAAATCTAGGAAAGCCCCATTTTTAAACTAATATTCTGTATATTGTCTATTTATAAATTTTATTCAACTCTCTATGTATGTAACTAAAATTGTGATTAAATAAAAAGTAATAGTGGTATAGTGCATTGTCTATTTGTATTTTAAGCACAGTAGAGTGATGAAATTCATCATATTGACAGGTATAAAATATTCATTTTTCACTTAGAACTGCCAAGTTTATCTCAAAACTCCAGAATCTTTGGTATATTCTAAAGCAAGAACTCTAAAACAGAATAGTTCTTGGCTAAGGACAGATTCATACCATGTATTATTCTATTTTTACCATATACCTCTGTAAAGAATGTGGTCAACTACTACATTAGATATGTTGGAAAAAATTTATGGTGACCTATAGCAACCTGACGGATGCCAAAAAGACAATCTTTTTGCATCATTTGGGAAAATGGGCCGATATAAATTTGTATGGTGTATGTGCTGGAGGCTTTCACAGCACATATGTAAACACAGTGATATGACACCCCTAATTATTGAGCTGCTTCTTGCTATGACCAGATAAACATATGGAACACATTAATGGTCTTCTATAAGATATCATGTATCTACCAGATACCAGAAATGTTTTTAAGATATTTTGCTAGTTCACCCAATATGATTATGATGCTCCATTTCTTTACTACATGGCAGGATTCCGCTGATTAATCCACAGTCATTGAATCCACAGTTTTTTCTAAATATATGTTGGGCGGGGAGGGGCAGTAATCTGTGCCTATTGCTTTATATGAGATCAGAATAATTCATGCAGTTGGTTTTCTTAGAGCCAAATTTTATACTGGTGTCAAGCATTCTAGGGTGAATGTAATAGAAAGTAAATTGATTTCACTATAAATATGCTCAAAACAGCATATATTAATTTGTAACTTTTATACATATAAGATCAGTTATTATTTTTATCAAAAGGGAAATATACTTGAGACCAGTCCTACCAGCTGACTGAACACACAAAAATGCAGCAAAACTATGGACAGTCAGATTACAGATTAGCTTGCATACCGCCCACAGAAGCTTATGGAGAGCAAAAGGGCATGCAAGGGATGTGGATTGGGCTATCTCTACACAGCACAGAAATACCATAGGATTTTTGGCGTTGAGAATCTGACAGTACACTGTGCTGCATAGACAGATATGAAAAACCCGTGCTGTGGTAACCGCCACGTTAAAAATTTGCCGGAATATGCAACATGTTGCAAAGTCCGCCGGAGTTTTGCGTTTTTTTTAGTTGATTTCCCGCAAATTCAATTGTATGGGCCAACAGCAAAAACTAAAACCGACTGCAGTTTTGCACAAATAAGTAACAAAAACCACAGTCCTGCACATGACAAAATGCTGTCAGTTTTCTGACATTCTTTGTCCTATGCTGTGTGGCCCTAGCCTTAGAAGTTAAGCCGCAGAGGGTAGCATAGAAACAGGCCTTTCAGCTCTAGTAAGTGTAATCTCTCATCCCAGTGCTTGATTTACAGCTCACACTGCTCTATGCTGCTTTATGATGTCCTCCATGCTGCTGCTGCTCCTATTGAGATATAATAGCAGTGTTCTTGATGTGCACGTCACCAGATTCATGCCTGGGACATGTGAAAAGTCCAGCATACAGAAATAAAATAAATTTCATGCAAAGTGCTTCTGTTGTCTTTATCAGTACCTGTCAACTATACTGTACATCCTTCTACAGGACACAGTGGAATATAGGTGCAATTGCACATACATATTGTGGCAATTAGGGATGAGCGAATCAAATCTGATGAAGTGGAATTCGTTTAAAATTTCAAGAAAATGTTATTCTAAACAAAGCGAAATTTCCTGGTGATTCATGGTACGAATTGTCTTTTTTTCTAAAATGGCTGCGAGCACATGGCATGACATAGGGCAAAGAACTATGGGAGAAAGAAAAGAACATCCTCAATGCCATGACATGCAGACCAGACATGCAGCCAATCAATCAGCAGCCAGCCAGTTTCTATGATGTCACAGCCTTATATATAGGCCAGTCATTTTACATTCTGCCATTTTGCCACTGTGTGTCTTATGTACACAGATCTCTCTGCAGCAGCACTAGATTCACCACAATAAGTGAAAAAAGTAACTCTTTGGCCAGAGAGCAATATCCCAAAATAATAACCTACCTGTAATGGAGATGTGTGTATGTGAGAAATACACACACTGTATTTCAAAGATAGTTCACCACTGGTGACAGGAGAGGAGGAGCAGGAGCAGCCAGAGGAGGTAGAGGGAGATGAGGAAGACGAGGCAGATGACCCAGACACACTGTGGCAGTATATAGTGGAGATAGAGGCAGGGAGTCCCTCAGAGTCACTTGAGTAGAAGGCCAGCTGCATGCTGATTTGCCTGGGTAGTGACAGCCGAATAGTCACCATCCGGCAGAGGGATGACTTATGGCTCCCCATCCTTTTGGACCCACGCTACCTGTCCAAAATGGAGGCCTTTTTTTCACCTGCCGAGAGGGACGACAAGCTCAAGCACTATAGAGACATCCTATGTAGTCAGTTGGCCGCTTCCTATCTGCGTCATTGTCCTTCCTCTCGCAGTTCTGACCAGGGGGTTCCTCAGCGCTCACGTACTACTGCCACGGCTGCTGTGGTGGGGTGGGGTGGTAGGAGGGTCGTAAGAGCAGTAAAAGCTCCATTAGCAGCAACCTGAGTGGAGTCGTTGATGAGCAGCTTTCTTCGCCTAGTGAGAAAGGTACTCACTAGCAGCAGCAGCACCTGGAGCAGACCCTGAACCAGTAGGTGGTGGCCCAATTGGACAGCACCCTGCCACCCTACATTGAAGATCCATTGGACTACTGGGCAGCCAAACTTGATTTGTGGCCGCAACTGGCCAAGTTTACACTGGAGAAGCTATCCTGCCCGGCCAGTAGTGTGGCATCAGAGCGGGTGTTCAGTGCAGCGGGGGCCATAGTTACTCCAAGAAGAACTTGCTTGTCCACCCGAAATGTGGAGAGACTCACCTTTGTCAAGATGAATCAGGCATGAATCAGCCAGGATTTACACACACCACTGCCTGATGCATCACATTAGATCAGCTGTGCCACCTCACCCAAACTTTGACAAATGAGTCTGAATTGTTCTGGCTACCTGCCTCAGCTACTATTCTGATGCTGCCACCCACCTGATGCCACACATCTGCTGCCAGCTGCTCCTTCTACCACCCACCATCTTTATCAGGGACTGGTACTGCCAGCCACCTCCCCACTCTTCACTGGGCCATTATGAAGACTTCTGATGCTGCTGCCACTTCACCACCCAGGTCTCCTCATGCTGCTGCTGTCACCTCCTGGCTATGTCACCATGTAACTCTCTGGCTTGATGCTGCTGCTGCCGCCGCCTTCTCATTATATCACCTAGCTGCCGCCAAAATTTTGTCAATGTGCCACTCTCTGACCTGATGCTGCCTACTCATGTTGCCGCCACCTCCACACTCTGTCATTGTGCCACACTGTGGCCTACTCATGCTGCTGCCAACTGACCACTCTCTCACTTGACCACCATGGGTTTCCTAATGCTGTTTTCACCCTTCACCACTCTATGACATTCCAACTATGTTTGGCTTTCCCCTTCTTTTAATCTGTCAGAAGGAATGAAAAGGACAAACACAACCAATTGTGTCTTCGGAGAAGCTGTAAGTCCAGTATGGCATGGTCCTTTATTTGCATCACGATTGTCTGATGATTAGATAGCCAAAAGCAGGAGTGGATTCCAAACATAGAAGACATGCAAATATTCCATTTACTTATCATCTCTGTTTTGGATCAACTCCTGTTTCTTTTTTCCTTTAGCAATAAAGATGGATTATTGACCGATTGAAAGCGGACACTGATGGATCAAAGGAAGGGCAAAATGATCAATGACGTTAATGCAAGATTACTGTTGACTCCCTCTCCACTCTTTTGGGGGGGAGGGGAGGGCTTTACATGTATCAGCATTTAACAGAACAGGTTCTGTCATAATCTGTGGAATCGTCTGATGATGGTGTAAAAGGATTGTGCTATTTGATGCTATAGTGGGATCTTGGCCCTCAGCTCGGTTCTTCCTAGCTGGCACTGACATTACCCTGTCAGGCTGCGTTCCCACTTTAGTTATTTGATCCCAACTGCCTGTCATCTGCATGTCATACTAAAACACAGCATTGTTTCAATACCAAACCACAGTCCCTATGCATATTTCAGCATGGCACAAAGTTCTATAACACCATACAGGCTCTCTGCAGCCAGGAAATAGCTGTTTTTTTAACGGGATTCTTCGCGAATAAATTCGGAACAAATTTAATTTTTGGGAAAAATGTGGCGAATTGGCAGAAATGAAATTTTGATTATTGTATCATATTGTATTGCTCCCTGTTTGATTTAACACTGACAGTATTTACATTGGAGAGTTAAAGAATGTACACACAAGCTAATAAAAAAGTGATAAAAACTTCAGATGGCCCACTCCTTAAATCAGCTATAGTAATGCTTTAGAAAATGCAAGTCCATTACAATCTGTTTCCAGCATGTTTAAAGTGGGACATGGAAGAGGCATGTCTAAAAACACCTTTAAAAACACTTGACTGTGTAATTCAGCAACTGCAAACTTTTTTTCTCAATTAACTATGATTAAATCAGTTATTGTGATTTACAATTATAAATGGCCAGAAATTGGCGCAGTTAACAACCAACATGACTGGTGTGTAGGTTGTTCAAATTAGAACTGTGCTCAGTCTGGCACAATTAACATGACTGATTCACAGTAAATACAAATTTATTCTTAAGAAGGGCTAGAGAAAGGCTCTGGATCGAGTTGAAGTATTGCACATTTAGGTGCTATCTTGCAAGCGCTGCCTGGATTGTTTTACTTGGGTTCATGGGACATATTCTGGTCCAGTGAGGCGTGCACCCATATCTATTTTTTCAGTGCTGCTCATAATTTTGTCACTTGTTTTAGGCTAGATCTACACAGCACACATTTTAGTCATTTTTTCAGCAGATTCAGTATTTTGAATCCGCTGAAAATCTGACCATGCTCTGCGCTGTGTAGCCCTGTGTAGCCTTCAATAGAAAATCTGTGCAGTTGTCTATACAGCACAGATTTCTACAGAGGGTTTCCAAAACCTAAAACCGTCCAGTGGAATATAGAATATGTTATATATTCTGCTGGTCAGATTCTCATACAGGCCATGCACTGGGCTGCTGGGAATCCGAAATCTGACTGCCGTCGGATTTTGGGCGTCATTTTCAAATTGCTGTGTAGACCTAGCTTAGCTTAATCTATTCATGTGCTTCCTGAAATTTTTCATTTATATGAAACATATATAACCTACTTAACAATACATTTATTTTCCTAAGGAAATATTTCTGCTTCTCTAAAGAGAGGTTTTTGCTGGTGATTACTGATTTCTGTTATGTAACAGAAACAGCTGAAACAGACCTGAACTGCAAGAACCCTGCAAACAGAAGCCTATATCATACATTCCTGAAAGACAAGTATTCTTTATTAAAGAGGTTATCTCACTACGCCGTTTCACTGACTCCCAAGCAGTTTGCACTCAAACGATCTCTTCAGTCTGTGGGTAGTTCAACAGCAGTGATTAGCATATTCAACTTCTAGCACTTACAGAGCAGGAAATGTTATCTTTAACAAGATAAAAGATAAAGCAATCCTTTTCAGTCTTCACAGAATTATGCCTTTTAGTTTAGTGAAGCGAATCTTGTTATATATAATTATATATAATTAGTTTGCTTGGAGCTCAGTCTGTCTGTGGAGTGAAGTCACTCTTTGCTCTCAGCTCTCTCAGCTAATCAGATAACAGACGTCCGTCTGATTTGCCGATAACCATAGAAACCTGAGTGTATTCAGAGAGTTCATAAAATCTATCTTACCTCATGACTAAAGTAACGTCTATTGGTCAAGTTATTTAGAAAAAGTCTTCATTTAACTGTCCCTTCATATTGAAAGCTAATTATTGTATTGTATTGTATTTGTTGTTGAGTAAATTACATTGAACAACATTGGTTATGTTGAGACAATGACACTTGTCAAGGGCTAGAATATATTCAACAGCCAGTGAACAGTGAGCAATTGAAGTTGATGTCTAGGAAGCAGACAAATGGGCAACCATAAGGGTAGGTTCACACAGCGTATTGCGGTGCATACTATGCGCGCCGCAATTATTATTATTATTATTTATTTTAAAGCGCCATTGATTCCAGGGTGCAGTACATTCAAAAAGGGGGGTTACATACATAACATATGTCAAACAAGTACAATGATAACAATGAATGACTTACAACTGGCAAAGAGGGGGAGAGGGCCCTGCCCGCGAGGGCTTACAATCTACCGTGGAGGAGGAAAGAGACAGAAGGTGAGGGGTAGACATGTTTGTGGGGTAGCACAGTGGCTGCTGGGTTATTGTTGGTTATAGGCAATCCTGAAGATTATGCAATGCACCAGGTGTTTAAGAAGTACGCATTGGTCAGCGCGTACTTCTAAAGCCTGGGGCGCTGGCTCCATCTACTTCCATTATCCACGGCGCGCACGAAGTGACATCTTGGAGATGGACGTAATTCATAGCTCTCTATGAGAGCTATAAATTACCGTAATTGTGGGACGCATATCGGATGTATTGAAGCGCAAATACAATCCCCGCAATTATGCCGTGTGAACATACCCTAAGGATCTGAGAGACTTAACAAGGGTCATCTTCATGATTGCTAGATGACTTGGTCAGAGCAATTCCAAAACAACAGGTCTTGTGACGTGTTCCAAGTGGCTAGTACCTACAAAAAGTAGTCAAAGAGAAGACAACTGGTGAACTGGCAACAAAATCTTGTGAATCCAAGGCTCATTGTTGGACGTGGAAAGTAAAAGCTAGCTCATTTGGTCTGATCTTATAGAAAGGCTATCTAAGCTTAGATTACGGATATAAATAATGCTGACTATAATAAAGTAGTATGTGAAAACACAGTGCGTCACAGCCTTCTGCACATGGTGCTGCGTAGCATGAAATGTTAGGCAGGTGATTGGTATACCTTATTTTGTTCCAGTTTTTGTACATTAGTCTAAGCTGAATGCTATTATTTAGAACTCATATACCTAGTAACAATTGATTCTATTGACGGGCTTTTATTATTGACATACATTAATACTGTTTTCCAATAAAGAAAAACATACAAAGTAAACATTATATAGGTTCACTTGCGCTGTCCTTCTGTTCAGTAGCAATAGCCATACCCCCTAGCAGTAAGTTTATAGTGTAAGTGCTGGGGTCTATTTAAATAACCAATCTCCTGAAAAGAATGCCTCAGGGCTGTAAGTGTAAATGGTTCACTGATGAGAAATACGGAGCAGAGATATATTACCTCTTTTACAGGCACCATAGACATTTTGCTGAAGAGAGAGATGTGCCCAGCAGGACTCTAATGGCTATATGTTTATGTTGTTAGTTTTTATCTATCACAATAAACCTCTACAAAAAACGATGTAGACAATTTCTGTAAGATGAGCGAATGTACTTCTTTTACAGATGACTATTTATTTAGACATTTGGCAGGTTTTAAACGTGCTGTCATTAATACTAATGAAAGGCATCACATCATTTTAGATTAGCTATTTTCTGCAGAAAAATATAAATTGATAAACATTAATTTTATGTCACTCTTCACATCTGTACATGACAGCTGTCAATAATTACAAACTTTTGTTTTGGGAACTGATTTTAATTATTGTAGACATTTCTGCATGTGTAGAAATTCTAGTTACAAACTTTTTTCTACAGCTATGTGATTCCATTACTCCCAAATACAAGCGAAAGGATTTGATCTTCCCAGAAGCACCTGGTCTGTAAATTAGCAAGATCAAATGACCCCTATAAGTGACAGGTCAATCAAGCTATTTATATTAACAAGATTTGCCAAAAAGCAAAACTAAAGCCCAATTTTCACCTACAAATAGTGTATCTTAATACATAACATTTATTCAAAAGGGCTGAAAAGGATCTACTGGTTAAAACCACAATCTCGACTGTGTAGTGTTTTAATTATATATAATTGTATTGGTAGTGATAAAGCTAATACCATGCATGATGAACTATAACCAATGTACACTACTCACACAAAGTTAGGGATATTTCAATTTTGTTTGAAACTTCAGGATGGACATAAAGGGCGGCATGTTTGAAATTTGGCATATAAACGCCAAATTTCATGCGCATTATACTGGCATAAAATGCATCTGATTTATGAACCCCCTCTACAACGGGTCATAAATCCGGTTGCATTCTAGCACTTGTTACAAACTTTCTGGCTCAGGTATCCCACTTTGAAAATGGTATACCTGTTCCAGCAGTAATGCACCTAGAAATGCCATAGCAAAGCTATAAATCTATAGCTTCGCTACTGTTCTAGTGCACCCAGCCCCCCGCACGCCCCCCGAGATGGGCACATTACAAAGTGCCGCAGATGTTATGTAATGTGCCTGATGATGGTGTGTAGGACATTTAAACATGCAGCGAACGGGGCTGCACCTGATATCGGGCTGAAAAGAGACCAGATATCTGGCGCAGCCCCATTCATACATGCTGCCCGAAATGTCTTGAAAATGTTTTCAAATGCAAATGTTTCTGTACTTTTTGCACAACTTGTTGGTCTCTAACAAGGAGTTTAATGGCAAAATTCACAACAGGTGTTTGATCCCTGAATCGACCAATAAATTTGGGGGATCAATTTGAATTGGGATTTAAAGAAACCAAGTTCACATCATGAAACCAAGACAACACCTTACGATTGATCAATAGAACCTCTTCATTATAAGGCTTCAAGAAGAATGCTTTCAGATGCAAGTGGCCACTGAACTTAGAGAGTCACAGAGTGTCAGCAGGACTAATTTAATCTTAATGGATGACAATACTCCAGCTCATTGAGGTTGCATCATTAGGGAACGGCTGCTGTAGGCTGGGATACCTCATATGGAGGACCTGATCCCCCTAGGAAACCTGTGGGATCAGCGCGGAGTCACTGTGTAGAAGCTTGTAACTGTATCCCTGAACCTCAATGATCTGAAGAAGAGTGGGATGCCATGCCTCAGTGGTCAATAACTTGACTTGTGAACAGGATGAGACAATGTTGTCAAGCTGTATTTTATTTAAATTAGTTAGGTAAAATGTTAGACTAGGTTCCCATCTGCACCGAGGTCACCTTGTCACTGGTAGATAGGCTCTCCCAATTTTGATGACAAATGTGATCTAAGAACCTTGAATTTTCATGTATCACAAAGTAGCAGAAATGCATTTTGAAATAATTCCTATTTTGATATTGACTGTTTTTTGGGGGGTTTGTAGAGTGCTGCTAATATTATGTTGTGTTTGTACTGCTTTGCTGCCACGCCAATGTGAACTTTTATCATTTTCTTTAAAATTGTTTTGAATTTGGTTTTGGATGTGCTGATTAATTTTTATTCTTCGATTAAGTAGCTGTCTTATCTAAAATCAGTTTTCCCGACTCTCCAATTTGGACCCAGGAGTAGGCCACTCCGAGGGGAAAAGTATGACGGGCAAATAACAGGTGTGCATTCTAAGTTCGTATGATACTGTGCAAACCATTTCTTTAGTGTATTAAAAACAAATGAAGTCCAGGGTAAGACAGAAGCTTTGAACCTGTGAAAGGGGATGCCCATCACAGTGATGGAATTTTCCCAGTAGCTTTCTGTCTTCCTCACTACTTCTCCCGCTAATATTCAGGCAGATAAAGATTAGCTCCATGGTGTTATAAATACTTAAGCAATGTGTATACTAAATTTGATAAAAGTGTACGTAATATCACACTACTTTATATAATGGCACTATTTCATATAATCACCTTTGACTATTGCATTATATCCTAACTTGTAGCCTTCTTGAAAGTTGTAATTGGGCCTTTCCATTAAAAACTTGTTAGTACAATTACTGATCTGCTTAACAAATGAAAAAAAATTGCATTTAGTTTGCAATTTGATCAATTTGTTTGTTACCACCTACTGCATCAAGGTAGCCATGTCAGGTGGGTCCCTTACTCCAATACCTTTCCATTGGGCAAAGTAACATCTTATTCAGGAAAAAATAAATAAAGTCACAAGAATACCTATAAACTGTCCGATAAATATAAAGGGTACAAGTTATTGAGTATAAAGGGGCACTTTTTCAGAATACAAAGGTAATGGACAAGTATGTTCATTGAGCAGGGGTGCAGGGCCGCCATCAGAAATTTTGGGGCCCCATACAGCTGGAGCGTCTGAGCCCCCACTCCCTCGGCCCAACCACCTGCTCCTCCCCTTCCCTCCCCATCCCCAGCCGTCCCGACAGAGCCCCACCCATCCCCCGTCCCACAACTATCGCCACCCCAGAAAAAAATAAATTTTTTTGGGGGGGGGGTCACAAGACAAAAAAATGCAATTGTGCCATTGTTTTTGGATTTAGTTCTTGCTGGGTTATACAAGGTCCAGCAAATACCGCCATATGTCACCATTATAATGTTACAGGCAAAGCCATTATACCCAGACCAATATTGCCAAGCAACAATATATAAATTCTAAATAATACCACCACCTATCACCACCATATACTGGCTAGTCCCACCATAACGTTATTGAGTAAACCAGTACACCAAAACTAATATCATCAAACAACAACAATATACAAGCACCTAATAATATCGGCACATCATCACCACATATTTCCAATATAACAATACTGAATAATACCGCCATACTGTTAGTGATTATAAACCATCACACCAAAACCAATATTTTCTCCATACAGTGACCCTATAGTGGTAGATACCAGGTACACATGTGCTTTGCAAATAGTTTACTTGCATTAAGAGCCTCACAGGTGACGTCTTGTCTGATGAGTTGTTCACTTTCCCTTTTTTCTCAATTTGGTCCAGACCTCCATGATGACTTCTTCCGTTCACCACTCATCCCTGTAGAATTTACAACACAAACACCTGAGACGCCTCACGTTTTTTTTTTTTAATCATTTTCCCAACTGAGTGCCCCCTCCCCTCATGTACAAACTCCCCATTTATAATGGCCCAAATGGTAAGAATTACCTCCTGGTAATTATGGGGCTCCCCCAGTCGGTATGTAGGTACAACGGGGCCCCCAGGCGGTAGCTAACTAGCTTGGCACTCCCCGGGCAGTAGCTAGGTAGCTTGTGGAGATGTAGGCAGCTTCAGGCCCCCGGGCGGTAGCTTAGGGTTCCCATGTAGGTACAATGGGGGCCCCCTGTAGCTTAGGCCACCCCTGTAAGTAGAGTAGGGCCTTCTGTAGATTAGGGCCACCTTGTAGGCAGAAAAGTCTGTAGATTAGTGCCCCCTTGTAGGCAGAATAGTCCCCACCTGTAGATTAGGGCCCCCTTTAGGCAGAATAGTCCTCCCCTGTAGATTAGGACCCCCTTGTAGGCAACTAGTTCCCCCCAGTCATTAGGGCCCCCTGTAGGCAAATAGTTCCCCACCAGTCTTTGGGGCCCCCTGTAGGCAAATAGTTCCCCCCCAGTCATTAGGGCCCCCTGTAGGCATAGTTCCCTCCCCAGTCATTAGGGCCCCCTGTAGGCATAGTTCCCCCCAGTCATTAGGGCCCCCTGTAGGCATAGTTTCCCCCGCCAGTCTTTAGGGCCCCTTGTAGGCATAGTTTCCCCCAGTCATTAGGGCCCCCTGTAGGCATAGTCCCCCCCACAGTTATTAGGGCCCCTGTAGGCATAATTCCCCCCCCCCAGTCATTAGGACTCCCTGCAGGCATAGTTTCCCTCCCACAGTCATTAGGGCCCCCTGTAGGCATAGTCCCCCCCTCCGTCTTTAGGGCCCCCCGTAGCTAATTACTTATCTGGCCGCGCTCCTCCGGCGTCTCCATCTCCTCCTGGCCCAAAACCTGCTGCTTTAGGCTTGGGGCCGAGAACAGGAGCCTGCAGAGCGATGTACGGCAGGGTCATGGAGCGCACAGCTCTCCCAGCCCTCTCCCATCTTAATTGTATGTGCGTCACACAGACATACATACAATTAAGATACCCTTTGTGAAGCAAGAGGGCGGAGCCTGCCGGCGGCGGTGAGTCCCTCCTGGCTTCACAGACCGGCCAGGCCCGGTAGAGCAGTACTGGTTGTACTGCCCTATTGGTGGCCCTGCTGGGGTGTAACTGGAATTTAAACGATCCCACAGCAAAATTAGATGGGTCCCCAACACCTAACAACAGAAAACTGAAACATTAGAATAAAAAGCAACAATAAAAAGGATAAAAACCAATGCCATATATGAAAACCCCCATAGTAATGCTAGATTGCACAAAGCCACCAAACAGTCATTCCCTATAAAATGTAAATCACCTCTGGGCTAACAGCAGCTTGTATTTCTGAAACAGCTATAATTATGCCCTTCATAAATGCAGTGCTGTATACAGTAATGTGGGTCAAGGAACCTGTTTATACATTTTAGTAGCTGTATGCTTAGTTTGAAAATAGCACCCTTAGCTGTGAAAATTGCTTCCTAAAATTTTAAAAGGGATACTTTAATGCTGAAAACAGATTTGAAATAATCAGTGCTGTTCAGGAGAAAGTCAAAACTATTTTAAGAAACAGGATGAAAAGACTGCTCCTTACACTTTATGTAACACTGAGTCACCTAACCTACAAAGTTATGGGAACACTAAAAGGTGAGCAAATGGATGTTAACCTCCCAGACACATTATAAGAAGAGTTAAGTACAGCAACCCAATTACAAAATTATCTACCATCAAAATCAATAATTGTATCTTATGAGTTGAGAGGATTTTACAGAAAGCCCTATGAGTTCATCCTTAATAACAGCCTTTCAGATAAGCAACAGAATCAGTCTTATAAAATGGAGCATGCAAAACATGACAGAGGGTGTAAAATGACAGCACAGCCAACTTCAAAGGGCTGCAATATAAAAATATTTAAGTGTCTGTAATATTGCCACAACACCCAAACCTCTCATGGTGCAATTGAGCTGAACTTTGATTGCTTAAGGGTGCCATGCTGAATGCCTCATCAGTCCCCTATGGAATATTAACATGGTTTTGAAAGAGTTATTTCATGATAGACATTTCTGGTATTTTGCTAGAACTTGCCATCAATGTTTGATCAGCGGTGTTCCAACTTCTGAGACTCCTACCCCTGCTAGACCTAAGTGGTAGAAGTGGTAGGAAAGCACTTGGCCTTTGCTGTAGGCTGCATAGTTTGCCATTGATTACCATCTAATCTGCTGATCTTGCACAGATGTTGATGGCAGGTCCACGCAATATATCATCCATATTTGCATAAGACAATCCCTTTCACTGCATATGATATATTTAATCTGGCACGCGATATTATGGCAACACTGCCTGGTTATAAAAAATTTGAAAAATATATTACAGTAGCAAATCGTGGTAAATAAAGATTTGTATCAGTTTAGAAAAAAGTGGCTGCAGTGCAATACCAGATCCATGGCATAGATACGATTAGTCTAATGGGGGTGGTGTACTACCCCATTGAATTTTCTCATGTAGGGGCACAATACAATGTCGGCCACTGTCCAAGGGCGGCAGGCAAGTCAAGTTGTCACAGTCTTAAGAAGTATGCAGCTTGTTAGTTACTCCTATAGTTAGTAGGCTTAGTCTCAAAAACAACAATACAGAAGACCTGCAGTTGCTTGTGAAATCTTTACCTAAGCCTTAGGTCAATTTTGCTGACAGACTTCTGCTTAAACCTTCCATGATGCCATGGGTTTAAAAGAGGTGACCCCCTGCCACAATATTTGCTGACTATTACCATCAATCTATATTCAATATCCTGGTGACTCCAGTGGTGTCCAACATTGAAAAACAAGCTTATAGCAGATTTTTGAACCCAGAGCGTGCTCATTATGTTGCTAACATTTTTACATCTGATTTTACTCATTTTATGTAAAAGGTGAGATATAAATTCTGAGCAATTCCTCAGCAAAACCTACATATGCTGAATGAAATTAAGCCTCAAAGTTTGCTGTGGATTCACAAAGGGCTATTATCATTTTTTGAGGGCTTGTTTTTGGGGACAAAGTTTAATTTTCAGGTCTACTATTTAATTTACTATATAATATATTGAGAAACTACCAAAAAGTATTTTGGGGGTAAAGTAGAAAAATAAACACATTTATGCCATACTTGGAAAACAAAACAATTGTGTTATGCTTGTGCTTTGGGACAGAATTTTACTTTCAGTGGTACTACTTAATTTACTATATCATTTATTGAGAAATCTAAAAAAAATATTTGTCGGGTTAAATGGAAAAGACATGGTTGTGCCATGCTTGGAAAAACACAATGGTGCTAGAATTGTGGGAGGAAGTGGGAGGTGTTTTACTGGAGTTCTTGGTGAAGTATATGTGAAAAAAGGAACATCATTCCGCAGGCTACGATTACAGCGCTACCAAATTTTACCAAAAGTTTTCATTTTCCTCCCAAAGGACCCATGTGCAAGGGAAAGGTGTAGATGTTTTTCTTTATAGCATTGTGGAGTATATCCAACTTTTGGTCACTTTTTTATTTTTTTTTCTGCGAAGCAGTGTGACCAAACACACAATTCTGGCACTGGGTATTTTTTTTTTTTTACAATATTCATCATGAAGATGTGGTATTTATATATTTCAAACTATTATGGATACAAAAATACCAACTATGTTTTTTTATGATAAGAAGGATTTTTAAATATTTTTAACTTCCAGTCCTTGCGGGAAATTTGAATTTGTGATCACTAAATTGTATTATTAAATATTGTCAAAGTAGTGCTTTGCTAAATAGCACACAAGGAAAATTTTTGCAGCACTCCAAGTAAAATGGTAAAAACTCTTGTTTTTATTCCGGTATGTCAACATTTCAGTTCAATCCAGAGCCTTTTTAAGCATTAAGTAATGGGACTGCATATTATAATCAGCCAAGCTCATATACAGTTTGTGGAAACAGAAACATTAGTGTCAAAATCATGTACAGAATTCAAAATACAAAATTTAAAAGTGTAATATATAAAAATTATAGGGCAAATGTATCAAACATAATCTCTTAGTCGTTACAAACTGTCATTTCATCATAAATTAGGTGCGGCGATAAACACCTCTTATCTTTAATAGTAGAGATCATCCATAATGATTAAAGAAAAAACAATACTAACCCGGCGTGTTGAAGCTCAAGCTGTGCATGTCCACCAAATCAGCAGACTAGATCGAGCACCAGTTACAGCAGTGGCATCCCTAGTTACTGGTATGCTGGGCACCTACAGAGATTCACAAATGCATACTGGATAACTTCAGGAACTATTCGGCCATCTCTACTGAGAGAACATGAGGATAAGCCAATGTTCCCAATCAATGTATCTACTAGTACATGTGCACTGACTAGAATGGAAAGGTAGTCAGCCATCTTAAAAGGGAAAAAAACAAAATGACAAATTTTACAGCATAAATAAAGAAGCCGCCACAGATTATATCATTAAAGGGGTGTTCCAATATTTTCAAAAGTTCATCAAAATGTTTCAAAATATAAAAATAAAAAAACCCTCACCTTTTAAACCTACTTATTCCAGTACTGCAGCCGGTCCCAATGAATCCAGCTGATGACTCACAAGTTGTACAAGATGACTGACAAGCCACAGAGGTCTTTTGCTGGATATATGGCAGGTGACTGTTGAGGTCTTTGATTGGCTGTAGCATTCGTGGGCTCATTAGGAAAGGAAGCGGCGCCAGTTTAAAATGGTCATTTTTTTTTTTTCTGTTTTCAATCATCCCCGATGGACCAACAAGCTTTTGAAAATGTTGTAACCTTTAACGTTAATTGAAAGCCTCATAACTATAATGGACTCAATAGTGCCTAAGATCTATTCAGAAGCATGTCAAAAATATATTAGTATATTTAACTGTAAGAGTGATCCACAAAAGATGAACAGCAGACTATTGTGCCGCCCATGTCGTGCAAACCCATCACACATTAGTGAAGTGGGATGCAAGTTCTAAGTCTTGTTCATCCTTATTTACATAAAGTTGTTCTCACTGATTTCAATGGGAGAGTTCTGACCACCTCTACTCTCAAAGTGAAGATGTTTCAGGGCTCGTTCTCAAGACTGGTGCGAATCCCAGAGGTGGGACCCATACCTCTAACACATTAATGGCATATCATATCAATATGTCATCAATCTGTATGGTGGGATAATGCCTTGAAAGCCAATCCCCTTTGGTTCTGCCTTCCAAAGCTGACAACAAGAAACAGGGGATGTGCACCGAGACTGAGGGTGGTAGAGAGTAAATTAGAAAAAATACAGCAAAGGATCCTAGGGCTTCTAATTTGGCAGGACAAGAGGAAACAGCTTTCAAACAGGAAGGATGAGTTAACAATCAGCACAAGAAATGTACTAATCTACAATGTAAAAACGTACAAAATCTAAAAACATTAGAAGAAGGACTCAGGCAACAGATTTGAGTATTTTTTGGTTTGCTGGTCAACCCCCTTATGCAGGGCCGTCTTTTCCATTGGGCAGGGTAGGTGGCTGCTCGGGAGACCCAACAGCACACAGGGCCCACCTGGGCAAACACCTACCCTGCCCAGTGATAACAAGAACTTGGGCCCTGCGGCAGGTCCGGGTGGCACATCAGTGTTCAGGCACGCACGCATTGCATCTCTTCAGTAAGCGGCGCAGAAGGGGTGATACAACTATCATGCCTCCTGCTGTGCTGTATCTTATGGGCCAAAAAGAGTTCTAGGAGATCCTGGGAGCAATGTCCCGGCATAGGCGGCATGATGACATCATGCCACTAATGCCGGAAGCTAGTTCCCAGGGCAACGTCCTCAGCAGAGGAACAGGTAGAGGTGATAGCGTTTTTTTTAATTTTTTCTATTCAGATGGGTCAGAGTAAGCTAAAGGAGGCTATATATCTACAGGAGGTATTATACAGGGGTCATATCTACCACCATCAGGGGCCATATTAACCTACAGGAGGCTATATACAGGGACCATACCTACCTGCAGGGTCCAGATTAACAGTGGCTACAAGTGACCTAAAGTGGCTAGATGCAGGGGCAATGTATACCGAGAGGAGGCTATATACAGGGGCCACATTTACCTTCCGGAGGCTATATACAATGTTTATATATCTACCTACACGTGGCATATATACCTACCTATGTACAGGGGGCTGTATAGCTACCTAAAGTGGGCCTATATACTTTCCTACTGGAAGTATATATACCTACCTACTTAACCCCTTACGGACGCAGCCAGTTTCAACCTCCCTGACAGAGCCCTATTTTTTAAATCTGACGTGTCACTTTATGTAAAAATTACGTTTTGATACTTTTACCTATGTATGTGATTCAGAGATTGTTTTCTCATGACATCAAGAGCTTTAAGTTAGTAAGAAATTTTGTTCCATCCAATCCTTATTTATTTGTGAAAAATATCAGAATTTCATGATATTTAGTGGTCATTTTTCACAGTTTCAAGAAAATTTGCAACATAGATTTTTTTAGGGACCAGTCCAGTTCTGATGTTACTTTGAGGGGCCTATGTGTTAGATACCCCATAAATGACTCCATCTAAGAAACTACACCCCTTAAAGTATTCAAAAAAGCATTTAGGAAGTTTGTGAATCCTTTAGGTATTTCACAGAAATTAAAACAAAGTGAAGGTAAATTTTCAGAATTTCACTTTTATTGCAGATTTTCAATTTGTATCTATTATTCACTGGAACACCGTAGATGAGACCAGGTAAATGCAACTTAATATCGATTACTCCAATTCTTCCATTTTTAGAGAAATCCCATATGTGGCTTTAGTGCGCTATTTAGCTCAACCACAAGCATCAGAATAGGAGAAGCACCTTCTGGACTTTTGGGTCTCATTTCAATTATGATTTTCTTTAGAGGTTTGAGGACACCCTAAGGTGCTAAAACTTAATAAACCCCCCTTAAAATAACCCCATATTGGAAACAACACCCCTTGAGGAATATATCTAAGCATGTAGTGAGTATATTCACAACACAAGTGTTTCACAAATTTGTTTAACGTTAGGCTGTGAAAATGAAACATTCATTTTTTTCCAACAATCTACAATTTTAGCTAAAAATGTTTCATTTTCACAAGAAATCCTGGAAAGAAGGCACCCCAAAATTTGTTAAACAATTTCTTCAAAGCACAGCAATATCTGATATGTGGGTGTAAACAGCAGTTTGGACGCATGGCAGGGCATACAAGGAAGGGGGCGCTATTTGGCTTTTGGAACGCAGATTTTAGTGGGTGCCATGTCGCATTTGTAAAGTTCCCAAAGTTCCAGAACATGTGAAACCCTCCAGAAGTCACTCCATTATGGATTCAACACCCCTCATGGATCTCATCTAGGGGTGTATTGTTTATTTTGGGCGTACAGGTGTGCCATCGTTTTTTTTTAGCATTGGGCCATGAAAATGGGGGGAAAAAACACAGTTCCGCCATTGTTTTTTGGGCTTCAATTTTATAGTGTTCATCGTGCGGCATAAATGACAGGATAACTTTACTGTGGGGTTTGGTACAATTACAACGATATAAATTAAAATAGCTTTCTATGTTTTATTTCTTTTACTTATAGAAATGCAGTTATAAAAAATTGCATTTTTATGTCATCATAGTCTGATAACCATATATTTTTTGTATGTAGAGCTGATTAAGGGCTTGTTTTTTGCAGGATAAATTGATGTTTTCAATGGTATCATTAAGGGGTTCATATGACACTTGTTCGCTTTTTATTGTTTTTGTGAGGCATTTTGAACAAAATAAAACAATCCTGGCAATTTTTTTTATAGCAGTATTTTTATAGCGGTCACCATACGGTATAAATGACATGCTAGCTTTACTCAGCAGGTCGATACGATTACAGCGATACCCAATTTGAGCTGGTGTCCGACTACTATGTGGTCTCTATATGGCGGTGTCATAGGTCATAAGTTAATGTATATATTTATTCCTCTGAGTGGTTGTGTTGGTTGAAGGGCCCAGTACACAGCTCTGCCCAGGGGCCCATAAGGCTGTTAAGATGGCCATGCCCTCAAGGATATACTCACAAATCATGTCCTGAGTGGGACTTTCAAAAATGAATGCACATGGTACATAAACAATAACACCCACATGCATAGAACTGATTTTTCAGTCACAGAGGTTTCAGTAAACCCTAAACATGTAGCTGTTATGTGCAACCCCAGAACATCCAACAAAATTGATCAATTGTAATTCTCTACAGTCAAGACAGTAATTTATATTGTTTTCCTGGTAGATTGACATTACTATGATAAATGCATGGAAATAATAGGAGGTAAATAGTTTCTAGATAACGGAAGTGAAAGTTTTGCAAAGGGGACGTTTTAATAGGCATATGGTAGACACCTCTGAAATGCTGCATAAACAGCACTGTTCAATATGTCATGCACTTTCCATTAAGTAAGCTCCGCTAACACTGTTTGCTCAACCATGTGAGTCTTGTGTGGTTAAGGTTAGATACAATGACAGATGAAAAGCATGGAAAGTGCTCGATTATGCTCGCAGTCCCATCAAACCGTCAGTCATCCATACCTTGGACCCGTCTTTTCTCATCTGTGTTCGTGTAATATGGATCATTAGTTCCTCTGCTTGGATGTGCTACCTACCCCGTGTTCATTCAAGTCTTCATGCCAAATCTTTTTCAAATTGCCATACTTTATAAAGAGTTTGAACGTTATGTTTTCAAAAATAGAACAGGTTAGACTTAACTCCAAATATAGCCAGCCATGCTTTGGATGGTATGTGGTACGTTCTGGATGTTATAGTGTATCAGCAGAAATTCTATTCCACTTTATTTAGCCGCACAACCAGCTTCACCACTTTAGAAAGTATATAGACCGTGGCTATTGGAGAAAACATTTGACAAGCAGCAGCCTGGTGGGTTAAGTGGCATGTCATAAAAAGACCCATTGAATTTTGTTGATAATATACTTAGAGATGTGGCAAGTCTGGTCTGCTTTAGTCATTTATATGCTAAGAAACAAGATCTATTCTCACATGCGCTTACAGGGAATTGCAGCCAGTTATGAAATGAGAAGTCATGCTGTTTACTCTTAATGTGGAGACAAGACAGAATAACAACTTGCTGGAAAGAAGACGGGTAAATTTAGCTATGGATAACACCGTATTCTGTTGAAAGTACATAGATGTGTATGGGAATGGTGATGGTTTCAATCCTAAAGAAAGGAAAATAGATTTAATGTGAAATTCTTGAAGATCTGATTCTGTCTGGCTCCAATTATCTGTCTGCGAGATAATGTCACTGATATTTACTGTGTGATTCTGCATGAAAATATCAACAAATCTTCCTTGAAATGTATCCTCCATGGAGTTTGTGTCAGAGCCTGTGCTTGAAGCTGGAGCATAAAGGACTTCTTAGCATCATAGAAGGTCATATGCAAAGTTTGGTGATGCCAATACGGAAATGCATTATTCTATTACATTGTTATCCTCCATACTGAACCCTTTTGATTTCTTAATACATGTAAAACAACTGTTACCAAACAGTATAGCAAATGAGGTGCCTTTTATTACGTTACAAAATGTTCCACTAACTAATCAGGTTAATACTACTGAGGTTAAGATACACCGTCACCTCATTAGATTGTCTGCTTAATTAGTGTCTTTCTAAAACCCTTCTTTTAAAGGGAACATTATTAAGGGTCAATGCTTTTGAAATAAAAATGTATGATTTTTATATACATGTAAATATGTTTAAACCTGTTTGTATTGTGGAAATATACATATCTTTATATAGCAATGATCAAGATTGCACATTTCTTTGGGGTACTGGTGCTGTGTGGGGCTCGGGACCTGCAGGCATATCACAGCTTGCAATTTTAGGTAGAGTTAAGTTGTCTGTTGTGGTTGGATAGAAGTTCAAGTTGTCAGTGCAGCAAAAGGGGTCAGCGGTGGATCAGAGATCAGCAAAGCCCTTTACACCGGGCTACAGAGAAGGAATACTCACAGAGTAGAAGAACATCTGCAAAAATAGATAGAAAGTTAAAGAGAAAGTGGTAACTGTTAGGCAATGTTCACACGGCTTATTGCCGACGTAAGTGCGGGGACGGATTTCGCCCCAAAATTACGCAGGCAGCTGTGCATGGGGGGGCGGGGTGCCGGCAGCTTGCCGGCCCCATAGACACTCATTATTCACGCCGCGTACACGCCGTGAATAATGTGCATGTCACTTTCTCTCCTCTCGGCGGATTCGCCGAGCGGGGAGAAGAGACGGAATCCATAGTTCTCTACGAGAACTGTGGATTACCGTAATGACGGGGACGGATTCCAGCCGTACTGCAGCGCAAATCCAGCGCAGTACGGCTGCAATCCGTCCCAGAATGAGCCGTGTGAACGAGGCCTTAGGAGGGAAGATAATTTTCGATCTAATGGGGCCCATCGTCTCGTTTAGGAGCGATTTTGCATACGTTATCTTGGACTATGGAGCTGGCCGCTTCATGGTACAGGATGAGGTAATACAAATGACCTCTATGCTCTAAGCTGACACAATACATAGGTTGTGTCTGCCAGTTTTTTTGTTTAAGACATGTAACATCAGAACAGTTTGTGGTGACTTCAGAAGCTTTTGTACCCGGTGTTGAGGATGCTCACATTGGTGTTGGTCTCCCTGAAGCTCCCTGTTTTCGCCATTGGCTTCTCTGGCTGAAGATTTATGGACAGGTGAGCCACCCCAGGTGAAGTGCTGTAAGTATTTAACCTTTGTAACTAAACATTTTGAAAAACTGTACGCAATATCACACTATTTCCTGTAACCAGTTTATTCTATTACTCATACGTTATCATTTTATCATAATTGATTGATTTTTTCCTATGTTAAATAAAATTGTGTTGTATCCTGATTGATTGGCCTTTTTTAAAGCCATATCCAGAACCTATATTGATAAAACTTGGCAAAACAATCAGTCACACTGCAACTCCCAGCACACCACTATAAAGAGGCCCACCTCACTATCATACCACAAACTTGCATTTATGATGCTCTTGTCACCAACACTGTATAATTTCCCCTTCTTAGTTGCACTGTAATTATAAATATATAACATTACAGTCAGAGATACATCAGAAACACTGGTGATGATCTTAAAGATGATATTAATAAATATCAAACATAAAATAAATATAGAATAGACCGATAGTGAAAAAAACTAAGAAATAATCTTTAAAGGATTTTTCTCACCACAATGATTAGCTTTTAACAAGTAGAGAGAAATAAATGAAGACTATTACCAAATACATAGTTGTTTTGATTTTGCTCTGTTCAGGAGATAAAGAAGATTTTATCTATTGCTGGTATACACAAGTTTATCTAGGTTACAAACCACCTCTCCTTGCTCTCTCTTATCTGATTGCTTTAAGTTGCCATCTGTCACTTACTCAGACCATGGTGAGTCATTCCCTTCTGAGTCTTATCTATAGCACAGAAGCTTTGTGCTACAGGGAACTGGATGGATATTTTGGTAGTTCTGTTGAACTAGGCACAGGTATGAGTTATACCAATTACATAGTGTAAGTATGTCTCTCATACACTTTGAAATACAACTAAAATCAAAATCACTGATATAGACACACATTGAGACCTCCACAAGCTTCATCACATCAGCAGATTTGAATGTGCTACCAAAGAAGTAAAGTAATATCTGTAACCTATTAATAAAAAAAATGAGTATGTGGATTACCTTAGACACCTATATGATGCCCTCCCTTATATTTGTAACCTTTGTAGATATCTAGCAACAGCATAGCAGTGTATAAGTAATGATTTGCAAGAAAACCAATACTTTAAACTAATAAATCAAAAATGAGAAAAGTCTTTTTGTTGTTTTTTTTTCTGACAGGAATATCAGTATCTTTACATTTTGATGCAGTGGACATTTTTGTCTAGCTATATTTATCTTCAATTCTTAATCAGCTTTTAGGTAACTTATGATCTGTATCATTAACAAAATACTGTATCATATTTACAACCAATATGACTGCACTTTCTGTTGTGTTGCTAATACAGTGTTTGTAACAAAACAGAAGAATGACAGTATTGTAAATCAAATAAATATGATTAATGTTGTTTTCTCCTTAAAACAGTATATCAGCGATTATTGAAAGTTTGTCCCCAGACTTCCACCAACCAGCAAAAAGACTGAGACAGCCTCAGTGCCCCTTTAGTCTTGTCCAAAATATGGAGCTCTGTCTAATACTACTGCTGTGTCCCATTCACCTTAAAAACAAGTGGGTAGGACTACTAATTGGTGGGGTCTGCATGGTTGAATTCCCAACTATAACACACTAAAAAGTATCTTTAAATGGAACCTGTCACATTAAACCTACTTTTCAAACTGGTAGCAGCATGTTATAGGGCAGGATGAGCTGGGCAAACAGACATGTAATTCTTTTGGAAAAAAATTTAGTAGAGCTTGTAATTTTTTTCATTTAAATGCTTACTGCCGGAGCCAGTTTTGGCCTCTCTGACAGAGCCCCATTTTTTAAATCTGACATATGTCACTTTATGTGAGAATAACTTTTTGACACTTTTACCTATCCATGTGATTCATGACACATTGGGCCACATGTATGAAAACTGTCTAGGTCTAAGATTCACTTTGTTGCCAATAGCAACCAATCAGAGCGCCCCTTTCATTTTTCCAGAGCACAAAATGGAATGAAAGGGGTGCTCTGATTGATTGCTATGGGCAACAAAGTGAATTTTAGACCTAGACAGTTTTCATACATGTGATCCATTGTGCTTTAAGTTAGTAATAAACTTTGGTTCCAAACGTCCTTGTTTATTTGTGAAAAATATCCAAGTATTGTGAAAAATTTTAACAAATTACCATTTTCAAACTTCAAAAATTTCTGTGTGTAAGACATTCCAATGAGTTATTCCACTCAAAATAGTTTATAACAAGCTTTAACCATATGTCTACTGTAGGTTGGCACAATTTTTTTAAATGTCTTTTTTTAAATTTTTTTTTAAGACATTAGGTATAGTGTTGAGCGATTGCGTTGGCTATCGAGATTGAGCGATAGTCGATAGTCGGCCGCTATCGATAAGGTTTTTCGATAGTGAGCATCGATTATGAGCGATTACCCATTAAAGTCTATGGGAGAGCAACAACACCTTCATTATTACACCCAAACAAGGCTGGAGAAGCTGAAATTAACATCCACAAGAGTCAAATGGATACGTGCTACATCTTAGGCAACACACTTAGGTTATAAAAGTCACAGAACCTTTCAATTCACCTGTGGTGAATATAGAATTGCTGTTTTAAGATTTACGTGGATGCTGCGTCAATGAACAAAGCTGGGTGCGCAAAAGTCAAAAAACACGTATCTGTTATTGTTTTCGTATAATACACGGTATTTGTTGCAACCTTTCATTCACCTGTGGTGAACTATAGAATTGCTGTTTTAAGATTTACGTGGATGCTGCGTCAATGAACAAAGCTGGGTGCGCAAAAGTCAAAAAAACACGTATCTGTTATGTTTTCGTATAATACACGGTATATTTTTTGCACCTTTCAATTCACCTGTGGTGAAATATAGAATTGCTGTTTACAGTTTTACGTGGATGCTGCGTCAATGAACAAAGCTGGGTGCGCAAAAGTCAAAAAACACGTATCTGTTATGTTTTCATATAATACACGGTATTTTTTGCACCTTTCAATTCACCTGTGGTGACTATAGAATTGCTGTTTTAAGATTTATGTGGATGCTGCGTCAATGAACAAAGCTGGGTGCGCAAAAGTCAAAAAACACGTATCTGTTATGTTTCGTATAATACACGGTATTTTTTGCACCTTTCAATTCACCTGTGGTGAAGATAGAATTGCTGTTTTAAGATGTACGGGAAGCTGCGTCAATGAACAAAGCTGGTTGCGCAAACTAAAAAAAACACGTATCTTATGTTTTCGTAAAATACACGGTATTATTTGCACCTTTCAATTCACCTGTGGTGAATATAGAATTGCTGTTTTAAGATTTATGTGGATGCTGCGTCAATGAACAAACCTGCATGTGCAAAGTCAAAAAAACACGTAACTGTTATGTTTTGATATAATAATACGTATTTTTTGCACCTTTCAATTCACCTGTGGTGAATATAGAATTGCTGTTTTAAGATTTACGTGGATGCTGCGTCATGAACAATGCTGGGTGCGCAAAAGTCAAAACCACGTAATAGTTATGTTTTCGTATGATACACGGTATTTTGGCAACAAACAACCTGTGCTGACTACAAGATTGCTGGATTGTAATTTAAGTGCAAGGTGGATATATCAACAGTCACAGGTGTAATGGGTAAAATTAAAATGAACACATATCTGAAATGTATACTGATAATAAAAGTGGAGTTTTGCACCTAACAAAGAGACCTGCAGTTACTAGAAATGATGTGTATCCAATATAAGTTCAGGCTGCCCAATATCCAGGAAATATTTCAATAGCAAACTGTTAATAATAAAGATAATCCACTACAATGTCTACACTAAGTCTTGGTGAACTTTATCCAGTGTTCTTTATAGATAGAGCTTGTCTGTGTTCGCCCGCGGGGCCCCTCCCCTGCTCCCCCCGCCGTGAATTTACAGTGGTAGATGCTGCTTTAAAATTCTCTAGCTAACTACATAAAATGTTCAAATCTCTAATCTAACTAAATTGGAAGGATCACAGCTAATAGTAGAGGTTTCTCTGTGCAGAAATAGACTAATTTCGCTGAGCTGTTTGGCCACAGGCAGAGCGCAGGTCCTATCCCTATGAGACGCTGAGAGACACTGAGGCTGAAACAGGAAACGCTGTTCTATGTAAAACGAGGTCATGTGATTTTTCCAGCCAATCGCAACCATACACATCCCAGTCATGACGTCGCACACACATCTCACCCTGCTCTATTCTGTAATCTGATTTGCTGGCCACCAAAATTACAGGAAGCGCCGAAAAAGGCGCGATCTTAATAGATGATGCTCAGATTTTAACCTTAATTATCGCATGATCTGGAATTTCGATCACCATAAAAACCTTGCCGATTTCAACTTTGTCGACAAAAATCGCTCAACACTAATTAGGTAGCTTAGAAATTTAGTAGTAATTTTCACATTTTCAAGAAAATTTGCAATATACATTTTTTTAGGGACCTGTCCGGTTCTGATGTGGCGTTGATTGGCCTGTATGTTAAATATCCCAATAAATGACTCCATCTAAGAAACTACACCCCTTAACGTATTCAAAACAGCATTTAGGAAGATTATTAACCCATTAGGTGTTTCACAGGAATTAAAGCAAAGTGGAGGTAAAATTTCATACTTTCACTTTTTTTGCAGATTTTTATCCATTATTCACAAGAACATGGTAGATGTGACCAGGGAAATACCACTAAATATTGATTCCCCAGATTCTGCTGTTTTCAGAGATATCCCATATGTGGCCCAACCACAAGCCTCAGAGTAGGAGAAGCACCTACCGGACTCTGGGGTCTCATTTTCATTATGATTTCATTTGGGCGCCATTACAAGTTTATGGACATCCTAAGGTGCTAAAACATATTGGAAACCACACCCCTTAAGGAATATGTCCAGGGGTATAGTGAGTATATCGACACGAGGTGTTTCACAATTTTTTTTAGCATTATGCTGTGAAAATGATAAAAACATTTTTTTCCAACCGTCTGCAATTTTAGCTGAAAATGTTGAATTTTTATAAAGAACCCTGGAACAAAAGCACCCCAAATTTTGTTACGCAATTTCTTCCAAGTTCGGCAACACCCTACATGTGGGTGTAAACTGCTCTTTGGGTGCATGACAGGGCGTACAAAGGAGGGAGCGCTATTTGGCTTCTGGAACGCAGATTTTGGTGGGGCCATGACACATTTGCAAAGACCCCAAAGTACCAGAACAGGTGAAACCTTCCATAAGTCACTCCATTTTGGATTCATGGATCTCATTTAGGAGTGTATTATGCATTTTGGGGGCACAGGTGTTCCATAGTTTTTTTTTAGCATTGGGCCATGAAAATGGGGGGAAAAACGCAGTTTCATCATTGTTTTTTTGGGTTTCAATTTTACAGCGTTCGCCATGCAGTGTAATTACATGATTACTTTACTATGGGGGTCGGTACAATTGCAATGATATAAATTTTATGTAGTTTATTATGTTTTATTACTTTTACACGATACAAATATGTCTATAAAAAATTGTGTTTTTATGTTGTCCTATTCTGACAGCCATAACTTTTTTATTTTTCTATATACAGAGCTGATTATGTGCTTGTTTTTTGGGAGATGAGTTGACATTTTTGTTGGTACCATTATGGGGTGCATATGACACTTTGATCACTTTTTATTAAAGTTTTTGTGAGGCATTTTGAACAAAATACAGCAATCCTGGCAGTGTTTTTTATTTTAATTTTTTACAGCAGTCACCATGTGGTATAAATGACAAACTAGCATTACTCAGCAGGTTGAAACGATTCATAACTTTTTTATTTTGTTGTGTACAGAGATGTGTAGGGACTTGTTTTTTGCGGAATGACTTGACGTTTTAATTGGTATCATTTTTGGGGGGCCAAGGCTTTTGATCAGTTTTAAATCCATTTTTGGAAGGCAGAGTTAAGAAAATATTGCAACCTATAGGTTTTTTTTTTTTAAAAACGTCACAATATAGAAACCCGGGACAATTAGTTTTATTTTGTGGGTCGATATGATTAAGTAATACCCCAATTATATAGTTTTTTTATTTGAAGACTTAAGAAAAAAGGGCCACATTTAAAAAAAAATTCTAGGCTAAAATTCACTTTGTTCCCAAGCAACCAAACGAGCCCCCTTTTTCATTTTTCCAAGCATGTAAAAAATGAAAGAGGGACCCCTTTATTGGTTGCATGGGAACAAAGTGATTTTAGACCTAAACTTTTCATACATGTTGGCCCCAAAATTTTTTTTTGTGTAAAAAAAATATTTTGCATCTCTGTCTTCTGAACCCTAATTTTTTTATTTTTTAATTCAGGAGCTTTGGGAAGGACAATTTTTTGGGAATAAAACCCAAATTTTAATTGGTAACTTTGGAATTTATAGTTTTTTGATCACTTTTTTTTACTTTTAGTGCTGCGGGTTAACGAAAACGCAATCTTTTTATTTTTTTTTTAAAGGCCTACACCCTGCAGTAAAAAAAATTGACATTTATAGGGGATGTTGTTTTCGCATGCGTGAACCAAATATTGTCCGTATAACTCAGTATAAACCCTTTTTCCGCACAAAAAGGCTGAAAAATCCCCCCTCCTTTACTCGGTCACCCGTCGGGGCTCGGGGCGCTGCGATGGGCCCCTGCGTGACAGGAGTTCAGCTTTAAAACGGCGAACCCCGGGCGCACACAGGGGAAGGAATCAGCGGCGAAACGAGCCTCCCTCTCCGCGTGGCCCCCGGGCGGCCGCAAAATCGCGCCGTCCGGAGTTTCCGGCACAGCACTGTTTCTCACGCTCGTGCGCGGTGATGACTCACCCCCTTGCCCGGGGAAAACAGAGCGCGGGGACCGGACCGAGGGGAAGGAGCAGGAGGGAAGAGCAGCGGGGGGCCCCGGTAAGGGGGTTTTTGTTTTGTTTTAAAAACTCTGCCTTATAGCCTGCCCCAGCCACCCATACCGCCTATCCCGCCTACAAGCCTACCTATAGGACTAAACCTCCCATAGCTGCCCACAGCCACCTAACCTGCCTTACCCTGCCACAGCCTCCTATAGGGCCCCTTTTTTGTCTACAGCCACCTATACCCCTAAACCCCGCCTAAGCCCCCAAAAGGGGCCTATAACCCCGGGCCCTTTCCCTCCCACAGCCTACCTATACCTGCCTTTCCCCCCGCCTACGCCCTATAACCCAACCTTCCTATACCCTCTATACCTCCTAGAGGGCCTATACTGCCCCATCCCCGCCTATACCTACCTAGAGGGCCCATACCCGCCTATAACCCCGCCCATAGCCCCCACCTAGAGGACCTTTTTCCTCATATAGCCCCCGGAAGATATACCTACCTTACCTGCTGGGGGGCCATACCATTTAAGCCCCCTAGGTACCTATAACCTCCCATAGCCCCTTCCCGGGTTTACCCAAAACCATGGGTTTTTGCCCGCCCGGGGGACCTATACCATCCCCCTGCCTGCTTAGGAGGACCTATACCGCCTATAAAGACCTATTCCTGCCCAAAACCTGCCTAGGGGGGGGCCTATACCGCCATAAGACCTTACCCCAAAAAACCTCCTTGGGAGACATATGCCTATATCGCCTATGGGGGACATTAAACTGCCATTTCCGTTTTTTAAAACCCTTGGGGACTAAAACTGCCTATACCGCCTTTAAAACTCCATGGGGGACAATTTTCGCTAACCAGCCTAATCTGCCTATGGGGGACATTAAAATGCCTATATCTGCCTATGTAAATTTTTTTTGGGATCTATTTTTTTTTTTAAAATTTTACCCTAGCCGCTGCGTTTTCCCCCTGGGGCTTAATCGAGTCAATAAACTTTCCCCGGTTTTTGTCAAAAGTAGTGCCTCGGATATCTCGGTCCTTTTACTGAAAAATATACGGAATTTTATTATTTTTTTCTTTTTGGGGCTTGGGGTTTTGTAAAGGGGGAAAAGGGCAGTGTAATTTTTTTTTTTATTTTTAGTTTTATTACTTTTTTTTATTTTTTTTTTTCTTTTCAAACTTTTTTCACTTTTTTCCCCAGGGGAATTTATGAGGTCTTCAAAAAACCCCTCATACAAAGGGGGAAACAGTACATATTTATTCTGTTACTGGTCTCCCTGTTGACTACATTTTACCCCCCGGGAAAAGCCCACAATTTGCCGGCATGGGACTCAAGACAGCCGGGGAAATATTTCACTTCCCTTCACTTGTTTTTTAAAGGGAATTCAATGGGTTTTGTTGTCAGTGATTGACAGTCCCTTTTTGCATGCACCTTTATAATAGGGAAAGGGGTTTAATTACTGATAAGACCACCCACTCCTTAACCCAAAATACGCAACGCATTAAATACATAAATAACATTTTTTTTTGCGAAATCTTCCCATACAAAATTAAGTTCCAATCTGCTCAACTCTTTCTACTTTATAGTATGCGGGGTAATCGTACCAATCATTGAAGGGTTTTCTTTAGAAAAAGTAGTTCAATATAAATTTTAAAAATATTGGGGAAACTAATCCCAAATTTTTTTTTAATAATATGGCTATGTTATATTTTGGGATAAAATCCTCTTTAAATGACACAAGATAAAGGCACTATCTTATGTCTATAGGTAAGAAAAGCTTCAGTTACTCTATCCTTGGTTTAATTTGATTTGGCATAATCACAATATCAGTATAATGTCAAGGCCAGAGATGACAAGCAATATCTAACTGGCATTTACAGCAAAATGAATTGTGACAGTAAAATGAGTATACATGAATGGTATTAGTAGTAAATCAGGAAGAGGAAGCACAGACAGGTACAAACAACACAGCAGGCCGAGCGCCCACTGTTTTGCAGCAAGTGAATGGTGGGGATTCTAGATACTCCCGCTGGTTGATGATGGTTTGCTGTTAGAGTCATTGATTAGAACGTCTATATCTAATATTTAAGTACAAAAATTATAGACCAGAATATCCTGTTATTATATAATATTCTTGTAACAATACTGGTTGTCACAGACAGCAACAAAGCTTATAGAAATTAAGCCAACCAGCAGTAACAAGAAATAGGAAGTGTGTTTTTTTTTTTTTTTTTAAATGTAGGGACTTACCAATGGACAGCAAGATGGATTATAAGGGTACTGATGGAGATGGAAGGATAAATGACTTGAACCCAGAAGCAAAACTCAAAAAAAACGACCACAGCCTAACAACTCACTTATCTTAATTCAGTACCTAGCCTTAATCTAAAGCTGACCCTAATATCAGACACTCCTGTCCCTATCCTATCCCTAACAATAATCCTGCTAATGCCCCTCTGTGTCAACCACAATTGTAGCATAAGGCCTCACCAAGGAGCAGAGTTGAAGGAGCCCCTGGTCTTCACCCTCAACCCACCGACGGGAGATTGGACTCTGCTGCAAGGGAACTCCCTGGTTGCTGCCGAATGTGAGGTCAACCGCGGTGATGGCTGGAGTGCAAGCATGGTACAGGAGGACTAGGCAGAGGTGTAGTCAGGTCACTAGTGAAGAGGTCAGGGTAGGCGGCATACAATCCTGGTCGAGGTCACAGGCACAAAGTCAGTGCAGGAATGTTTCAGGTGTAAACGGGTCATGAAAACCAAGATCCATATCAGAAATCACAAGCAGGAATAGTAGCCAAATGCAGGTAGATACACTAAGATGCAGGGTAGTGCATGCATATGCACACTTGAGAGCAGTCAGAGGTAGGAAGTCAGCAGAAGGTTTGGACAGGGAGCCAAACACATGAGCCAGAACCAGAATGCCAACCCAGTATGGAAGCACCAGTCGGGGCGTGACCAAGACAAGATGTAAAAGAGAAATAAGATAAACAGGGTTCTAACAATAGGGAACAGATAACTAACCAAAACAGGACTAATTTCAAAATGCTTTTGGGACACAATCTCTCAGCCACCAGTATAGACAGCAGACGGTCAAAAAGTGAAACTCTGCTTTATAAAGGGCTAGCAATCAACCACTCCTAAATAATCAAGCTCACATTTGTCTATGGTCAGCTGATAGTCAAGAGAGTTGCTGAGATATAGCAGCCTCATCTGATCTAATAAGCAAGAGAAGATGAAATATTTAACAAGAACTGGTCACTAACATTTACATGTTAAGCCACTGACTCGCTGCTGTCTTGCTTGGCATACCATTGTCAGGGAAAAGGCAGCGTGAAACAGCTGGTCCAAATTAAAAATAATTACTATTACTTATTCAAGCAAAATTAAAGGGGATGTATCGCTTCTTCAATTCGTGTGTTTCAAAGTATGTTCAATTTCTCAGCTCTACAAGTCCAGGGGCATTTCCTCCCCTTCCAGCTGGTGTTTCTTAACTGAAGGGTGATGACATCATCCTCCTTCCCTTCACTGTTCATGCTGGCTCCCGAGCCCTGTTCTCCCTCCCTCCCCCCTCTGTCTGAGTCCACATCTCACTGTTCCTCTGCCTGCAGTCTTATTTTGTAAGAGCTGTTTAAATACCACATACCTGCATTCTATCTAGACAATCTTCTATGAACTCAGTCCTCTATGATCTCTTCTCCTCTCTCAGCTGGAGGTTTGTTACAGTTGAATCCAGTCTCCTATGAATGGCACAGATCTCCCTTCTATGCAGGAGAGTTAGGCACCATGGCACAATTTTGCTCTTTTCTGATTGTAGAATCAGCTGCAGTGTGTTTCTGCTGGGTGTGCAGAGTGAAATTGCTACGACCCCTTAATCTGAGTGAGAGAAGCAGGGATTGAGGCACATTTCTGCTGTTTTCTGATTGTAGAAGCCCTGCAGTGTTATTGTGTTTCTTCTGGCTATGCAGAGTGAAATTCCTGCTGGTCCCCTACTCTGAGCGAGAGAGACAGGAATGCTCGCTCCTGTGAATCCGACCGGGGGCCAGACAGAATGTAAATTAGTAGAGCCGTCTCAATGACAGGACAGGAGGAAGAATCCGACCAGCACTGGGGAACTGTGTTTACAGAAACAGAAGATAAGGAATACTGTGAAGAGAAGACAGCTTTGCTAATGACATCCAATTGCAAAGTTGTTTGTTTTCACTGCCCCTTATTCTGAAGACCATTTAATGAAATGATACAACCCCTTTAAGACAAAGTGACATACAAAAATTTCACTTGCATACAATTCAGTATGAGAGAGCACTCTACAATCAAATAACAAGTCTCCTTATAATGAAAAAGTGGCCATCGTGACTTCGTCCAATCCTGAAGTCCAGAATATGAGCTGAGTAAGTCAGATTTTAGACTGAAAATGTTCTTAATTTATTTTGACCATATTGATGTAGCTGGTTGTATGTTGTCATGTAGTAAGTCCATTTTTGCAGTTGGAAGGTGGGTGTGACACAGTAAAAACTTGTTTGTGAGTCTCTTCTTGTCAACGAAAGCAGAAAAACATTTTAAAAAACAGCAAGACTCATTTTTTCATACCACTCTTAAGCATCAAGTTGATATCAAACACAGCAATCTATATGGATTTTATTAATTTCGTTATAACCATGTTCATGCTTAAATCCTCCGTCTTACTAGGAGGTAGAAAACAAGTTATTAAGCTACATGCAGTGCTTACCAGTCATCTTATCGGTGGTTCTATAGTGGGGACTAGTCATGGTGTCCTCACTGTTAGCAAGCCCATTCTTCTTCAATAGAAATCCTGCCCGCTTGTCATGTAATATCAGCACCAGCTCTCCTGAGCGGCAATTCAGTCAAGGATTTAGACATTGGCATGGTTGTAATAGTATTATACAAGCATTCTAGCAGCAAGCTGGTGGTTTAGCCATGTAAACTGTAGTGACAGGTTCTCTTTAAGATGTATTTCTACACCACGTATACTTTATATATTGTTGCCAAAAAAAAACAGTTCAGGTCCCATCTGGAGATTATCAACACCTTTCTAGCTGATAATTAACTGCTCATTAATTACTAAATTAAAGCTGTTTTAGGTGTGTATAAAAGGAAAGTCTGTCAAACCTGCCATACTGTATTTTCAAATACAGCTCATACTGTAAACTGCTTACTGACTGTATTTAGAGTGAATGGTAGCTTTTATACAGTAGGGAAATTTTTAGAGGCCGTTTACACGGCAGTGGACAAATACCGGCCGGTTTGCCGGCCGGTATTTGTCCGGTTTTGCGGCCGTCCCTACGGCCGCGGGGGGGACGGCTTTTCTCCGCGATGAGCGGAGAACAGCCCTCCCCCCTCCCATTGAGATGCACATGTTCCGTCCGGAAACCGGCCGAAAACCCATGCAGTGGGGACATGTCCTTAGATGAAATTTCCTTACATGGGTATTTCAATTTCATTGATTAGCTTTAGACATGTACGCCAAGGTAAATAAATATTATTACCAAATACATTGCTGCTCTGATTTTGCTGATATTCCGAGTTAGAGCATTTCTTGCCTACTGCTTTTGTACACAAGCTTCCCTAGGTTACCAGATACCTCTCTCTGCTCTGACAGGCTGCAGAAGCAGTGACTGATATGGTGCCGTCACTCCTTGCTGTTTCTTTTCAGAAGTATAAAGCTTGTTTATGCTATTTACTGAGAAACTTTAACCCTTTAAAGTTCTGTAACCTTGTGAACTACTATTTAGAAACCTCCAACACTAATGTACCTCTAGCAGCCTCAGCAGGGATTAGCAGTGCAGATATGCCAATCAATGCTGTACACCCACCTCCCATCCAGCAAGTGTGAGTCTAAGGGCATTTTCCCACAGCATGGTTCTTCACCTGGATTTACCGTCGGTTTTCGGTTTTGAAAGCCATCTGTAAACCGGGTGTCAATCTTTCACATGGACTACAATGGAAAATCCGTGCAGCAGTCCCCACTGCATGTATTTTCCACTGGACGGTTCTTTAGACCGCCGGAGGTCCAAAGAACATAGAACATATTCATTCTTCCGCCCGGTTTTCGGATGGAATATGAACATGTGAGTGCGAAGGGGAACGGCTTGAATCCGCAAACCGCAGAGAAAAGCCGCCCCCTTGCATGCCAAAACCAGGCCAAATACCAGTCGGAATTTCACAACCAGTATTTGGTCTGTGCCGTGCAAATAGCCCCTTTAGAGGGTTTTTCTCACTGCAAAAATTAGCTTTCAGTGTAAATGAAGACTTTTTTTAAATACATTAGTCAATAGATTGTACTTTAGTAATGAGATAAGATACATTTTATCAATTCTCTGAGTGCACACAGGTTTCTATAGTTACCTGTATACCAAGAAGACGCCTGTTATATCATTAGCTGAGACAGCTGAGAGCAGGGAGTGACATCACCCCTTGACCAACTGAGCTCTGAGCAAACTAATTAGATCTAACGAGATTAGCTTCTGTAAACAAAAGGTACATGTGCTGTTGGGACTGAAAAGGATTCCTTTATCTGTAATCTTATTAGAGATAACAATCTCCTGCACTGTCAGAGTAATGGCTTAGCTTGCTCCCTAGAAGTTGAATATGCTGATCACTGCTGGAGAACCACCCACACCATGAGGAGACAAAGTAAGTGCAAAACTGCCTGTGAGTCAGTGAAACAGCCTAGTGAGAAAATCCCCTTAAGTCTGGTAAACGGTCCAGAAATGTACCTTACCACTAATATAAGTCAAATTTCAGAGTTTCAGCCACTGCTGTCTGCCATATCTTGCTCCAACCCTCCCTGTACTGTGGCTGATATGACTTGCCAGCCTATGAATGCCAGGCCAGCCTTTTTTTCTCACTCCTGGCATATTGTGCTACTCACTCAGCTACTGTGTCTACTACTGGCAGTCTACATGTGAAGGTGAGAGTTTGTTAAGGGTTACTAAGTCTGATTTTGTCCCTCAGGTTTTCCCACCTCTCAGGTAATGTGACTGTATCAGGTACAGATGTAGAAAAGATAGACTTGACAGATATTGTCCATTGTTATCAGGTCACTGAAAGTTTCTCAATATCTTTTACTATGATCTAAGAATGGATAACAAAGAAAATTGTGGTATGACCCTCAAGTAAACTTTGCTACATCTGGATGTGTGAATATCTATGATTTTGGATTATAAATTGCCCTTTTTCCCCAAAAAACTTGGCTAAAATGTTTGTACATCATATTATTATTTATCTTATTGTTATTATAGTGTATCACATACCCCACTCTTTTACAGACTGCAAAAGGGACACATCAGGCAATGCCTCCAACCACACCCCAACACATGACTTCACACAGGACACGCCTCTAACCATGCTCAAACACATGATATCACATCAATCCACATCTCCAACCACACCTAAACAAGTGATGTCAAACCAAGACATGCCTCTAATCACACCCCTCCTAACAGAATCATGTCTCACCCCCTTCAGCAGACCAGCAAAAACACAACAGCAGCCTTATTGGTTATATAAAGATGCACTTATATAAGGTTATGTATTGTATATACAAAAATACATTCAAATAGCTGTAAGACAATGTTCTGTAGATGATACCTCTATATAAGGGTCATACAGTGACCACATAACACAGGCAGCAAATATTACCATAATGTTACTGACAAAACTAAGACTAATATCAGCAACAATACCACTATACAAAGATAAAAAAATACCGCCACATCGTGACCATATAGTGCCTGGATAATACCATCAAATCATGACCACATACTACTATCACATTATGACTGAATATTACAACCACATATCCCCATCAAATGTGATTGAATAATACCTCCATACCAACACCATAAATCACCACTACATAGTGATTGAATAATACCACCACACCCTGACCACATATCGCCATCACATTATGACGGAATAATACCACTACATATCACCACCACATAGTGACTGAATAATATTGCTACATATCACCACCACATAATTGCTGAATAATATCACCACACATCACCATCCCATGGTGATTGAATAATACCACCCCACCATGACCATATATCACCATCACATTATGACTGATTAATACAACCGCATATCACCACCACATAGTGACTGAATAATACCTCCACACCATAACCACATATCACCACCACAAAGTGACTGAAAAATGCCACCACACCATGACATCATATCACCACCACATAATGACTGAATAATACCACCACATATCACCATCACATAGTGACTGAATAATACCACCACAAAGTGACTGAATAATACCCCAACATTATGACCACATAGTGACTGAATAATTCTGCCACACACATCCTGAATACAACCCACTACACTTCTACCAATATTCCTGCTATACAGTGACCATGTAGTGGTAGAAACCATTTGTACACAGGCTCTGCAGACTGTATATTACCTCCATAAAGTGCCCATATAGGGGTTGAAACCAGTGTACACAGGCTCTTCAGACTGTATATTACCGCTATACCATGACCATTTGGAGGTAGATACCAATATACACATTCTCTGCAGATTGTATATTACCACTATGCCATGACTACAGTATATTGGGATACGTACCAGCATACACAGGGTCTGCAGCTTGTATATTACTTCTATACAGTGACAATATAGTGGTAGATACCAGGGTACGCAGGCTCTGCAGACTGTATATTACCTACATACATTGACCATATGGGGGGTTGATACCAGTGTACACAGGCTCTGCAGACATATATGTGATTACAGTGCAGTTTCATTTAGTGATTCACAGGTGACGTCTTCTCTGATGGGAATCGTTCCCTTTCTCCATTCGTTTCAGATCGCTATGATGATTTCTCCCAGCAACATCTCGTCCCTGCAGAATTAACCCCACAAACATCTTAGACTCCTCACTTTTCCAGCACCTCTCTAGCTGTTCCCATCTATTCAAAAACTACCCGTTGGGTGATAGGTGTAGTGGGGAGGAGTTAGAGTGTAAGGTAACAGTTGCATTCTGTGTTGGCAACAGGCCTCAGGAGGAGAGGAGGTACAAGCACAGCTGACAGCCACCCCCAGGTGATCAATCATGGCCTTCAGGAGTGCAGGGGATGGAGTTTAATACTATTGAATTAGTTAGACTATGTCGGACCATTGTATCTATTTCTAAACTACCTTCACTTACCTCCCTCTGTTGCTGCTGTAGCCAGACTGATTAGTCTAGCTGAAGGGGTGGAGCTAGTCTTCTGCAGCCAGTGATGTCAGGGGAGCATCTTATTACATTAAACCAGCGCCCCTGTTCCTCTGCACTTGCCGGCTTTTATGATGAGAGTTTGTGACAGTTGGCCAGAGACTGTCTGTGGCCAATGTTTGTGCATCCTGCGGACATGCAAATGGAGAATTGCACAGCGCAGTTCTGGGGATTCAGGGCATATGCCCTGGATCCCCAGGACATCCTGGGCGGGTCGGCAGGTTATCGCTCCCAAATCAGGACTGGTTGGGACTAGTAATGAGCGATTGTGTTGACAATCGTCATCTTATAGATAACAGATTTTTGAAATTATCATGCCAATAGTCGATAATAGCCGATGACCATTAAAGTCTATGGGAGAGCAACAACACCTTCCTTCTTACACCCAAACAGGTGAGGAGAAGCTGGAATTAACATCAACAACAGTAACCTGGATATGTGCAAGACAATTAGGCTATAAAAGTTACAGAAAACAATTTATAGACTAAAACAATTCATCATGTTCAGTGGCTAACAGAAAACATGATGATGGCGTAGCCACAGCAGGTACAGTGTTACCAGCAGCTACGGGGACCCTTTCACACAAACAAGACACCGCTATTGGAAATGGCACATGGGAACTGCCAGGAGACCCTAGGACTTTTTACACCAGGGACCAATAACTTGTCATATATGCGGTGCTGGTGGCAGCCAGAACGTCCCAACGGACAATGCGGAGGTTCAGCTGGCAGGGCCTCAGTTACAGCGGGAGCGGCGAGAGATATAGGCCACATGCAGCTAAATCAAATGGGGTGCCCACCCATTACTACTTACTATTTTTAACATATCACCGGGCACCTTTTTCATTCCAGCCCCTGGCAGGAATACCACTCAATTGCCATCCCTGCATCTATTTTCAAGTAGCCTGACCCCAAAACCACCAAAAAAATGCCCTTAGGAACACCTTATAGCTGGTTTTGGACAGCACAGTGCCCCCAAAAATTATAAAAATGACCTCTCAGCCAGTGTTAAAAATTGTGAGGAAGAAATCCCACTTAGAAACCACATTTCTGTACCAATGGACCTGGATTATAGCTGATTTTCACAGCACCTTGACCCCAAAACCATTGACATTGCTTGAAATTTTCTTGAAGAAATGACAAAATGGAATACGTTTTTTTCATGAAACCATGTACGATTGGTGTCTTTTACAGTCTCCTAACCGCAAAACCAGCAAAATAAACTTTTGGGCACTCGGAATAAAAATTCCATTAAGAAATGATCATTTCAAGAAAAAAATTTCAAGAGGACCATTTCTTTTGGAAGAGGAATGTGAGGTAGATCGACAACTGATAGGTGACCTCGGCAACTAGGGCAACAACATCATCAGAGATCCACGCCTGATTCATCTTGATGAAAGTCAAACGATCCACATTATCAGTGGAAAGTCAGATGCCTTTGTCTGTAATGACTCCTCCAGCTGTGCTGAAGGTCCGCTAAGATATGACGCTGGCTGCTGGTCAGGACAACACCTCTATGGCGTGACGAGCGAGCTCGGGCCATTCATCCATTTTGGATACCCAGAAGTCAATTGGGTCCGGAACACATACAAAAACATCGGTGTTGAGACGCAGATAGTCGTGCACCATGATCTTAAGCCGGTCTCTGTGTGTCGTATGTGTGCCCTGCATTACAGGCGTTGCTGAGGTGGTAAATCAGGATTGCCAGAGGTCACACATTACACCCCTCTTTGCTTGCTTACCCCCTGTAGTTCACTCCATGTTCAGACAGATAAAAATTGAAAAGGTAAAGAGAGGTTTTTCACAGTCTCTTATTGAGAAACTGTACTGCAAAGACGGCAGATCACAGATATTCTTAAATCCCTCTAATTTCCACCAGCCAATAAGGATTAGAAACAGAATTGTTTCTATCGGATACCTGTAAAATACTGTCTGATGGAAGAAATATGTATAACACAATTTGCGTACAAGTGAGCTCTTTGCGCCAAACAGACGCACGGACTGCAATAAGAGTATTTAAATGTTATATGGATTAATATGGCGGCTTTCACACCACTGACAACAGGAGCAATTTACTAGGAAATATGTATAACACAATTTGCATAAAAGTGAGCTCTTTGCGCCAGACTCACGGACTTCAATGAAACTATTTAAAAGTTATAGGGATAAGTTATGCCGGTTTTGGGAACACTGACACGCAGTGATTTCAATAGACCTGGAAAAACAAAAGGGACAATTTCACCTGCTATCAGAGGTCTGCTGGCCAAAAAAACGGTAAAAACATTGCATTTTCAATTCAAGGTCACAGAACACACTGGACTACACAATATCACCCTTCCTTTCCAAAGCCTCTCCTCCTGCCACCCCCCCCCCAACCCACAGCCGCGCACCACCCCACCCCCAGCCCCGCGGCTGGACACACCAGAAGGTATCTTTAAAACTTTCTCTAACTAAATAAGAAGTGAAATTCTCTAATCTAACTCTATTCTAAGCTACAGCTAGGTGGATGGTTTTGTGTATTAGAAGAGACTATCTCTCAGAGCTGTTAGAACAGCTATTGGTTTAAACGCTGAGACGTCTTGCTGTGAAGTGAGACAGACAGAGAATGAGCTGAACAGGAACTACAGTTGTATAGATAAAACGAGGTCACGTGATTTTTGCAGCCAATGAGATCTGTACACCGTCCAGTCATGATGTCGTACATCCTCCTCACCCCCCTCTATCCTCGGAGCTGATTGGCTGGCCGCCAAAATGACAGGAAACGCTGAAAAAGGCGCGATAGTAAAAGATTATCTATAAGATTGTCACCTAAACTATCGCGTGATCGGAAAATTCCGATAAGCCTAAAAACCGTGCCGATTTCAACTTTTGTCGATAATATCACTCATCCCTAGTTGGGAGGTATGTTTATTATAGTGTATGCCTAAGCACTTAGTGCATCGTGTTATTGTTGTTATAAATGTACCATTTAACACTTTAAACATGCTTCAACAATGTATCATACTAACTAAAAAGAAACTATCACCTATGAAAATAGCCAAGGATCAGGGTTTCTCCAGGACTGTGTAAGTCACAATATTCAATAAATCCATCAACGCAGTATAGATATTTTCTTTTTCTATTTTATCAATATTTCAATCTTTTTTTTTGCTATCTTATTCAGGCATCTACTGAATGTGTCATATATATTAGAATTAAATGAATGCATAGTTATTAAAAGCTGTGGCAAAGTCCATCTAATGAAGAGCTTAGTCTAGCACAGTGTATTAGGTTCAGTAAGCATAGCTGGAAGCAGTTTGCACACCTGCAACGTGTGGTCCTCTGCTTCACAAAGAAGGAGAAGTCTTTCAAAATGTCACAGGTGTGCAAACTGCTTTCAACTATGTTATCTGAACTTTCAATTAGATTGACTCTACTACAGGTTTTTGTAAATGCTTATTGATTTTATTATGCTGAATATGACAAGTCAATAGATGACTAATGCAAAAAGGAAGATTTAAATTTTGATAAAATAGTAAAAGAAAAAAACATCTATTTTGTGTTGTGTCAATGTTGGATTGATTATAAAATGTACTTTTTAATGCCCTTAACACTCTGCACCATACATATATGGGGGAGGTAGTTATTAGCCATGCCATAAATATATGCTGCCACTTCTTACTTGATATGCTATTATGAACAGCTGGGTGGTCACCATGGCAGATAGAGGGCAAAAAATTAACTTTGTGTCAGCCATGTAAAAAATCTTCAAGATCTTACACTGTTGAAATATCATTAATTCTTCTATTAAACGTTTTAGCATATCGTCTCTTTTCAAACACTTTTTTCTTATTTTTATCCACCTAAAACACATATGTGCCTCATGGTCTGGTGTGTCTTATAGTCCAAAACATATAGTAAATATTTGGTTATCTGAGAAATTAAATATAAAATGACCAAACCTTAGGTCTCCATGTCAACACTGTAATGGCTCAAACGGTATTAAAGCAAGTTAAATGCTGACATTAGAGAGAGAGAGTATAATTCTTCCTAACACTAAACATGAAGAGATAGGCACTAGGGATACACTGTGTAAAGCTATTGGTTAATAAATTATAAAATACATTAGTGGTCCACCATGAGAGTGTTAACAGATTGTAGGATTTAACAGAAACCAGAAAACAAGGTTTTTGTAAACCAAGAAAGCCACATTTGTCTAGGATTGAAAAACATGGCTTTCAAAAACAATGTCACAGCTCCACCAGTTGTGTTGGGTTCTGTAATTCAGTCTTACTTTCTTCAGTAGAGCAGAGGTGTAATACCACAAACAACCTATAGACCATAGTGGAGCTTTAAAGTGCATTTGGACATACCAGTGCTATAGGACTGTGACGCAGACTTATGTACAATGATGTCTACACAATGGCGCCACGGTTGCAATCGCAGGGTTCCGTTCAATTGCCATGGCGCTCATGGGCCTAATCAAGGCCTCTGTGGCTGCCATATTTGTACTCTTACTGCATCATACCATAGGCCGAAGGCAGGGTGCAACAGGAGATCACTGAAATGCCTTCTATATGCTGCAATGCATTATCTCTTTAGTATATAGTACAAGTGATCATGCAATTGTATGTTCAAGTATAGTAGCAAGACTAAATGTTTTAAAACATTAAAAAAAATTCAATGCACCCCCTTTCTCCATTCATCACATAAGTACAAATAAAGATTGAAAAAGATAAACATAACTGGCATTCCCGCATCTGGAAAAGTGCAATCTAATACAACATTAAGATACTTATACCACATGGTGAATACTGCAGAAAAAAAACAACTCTAGAAATGTAGTTTCTTGGTCATCACATCTCCCCAAAAAAATTGAATAAAAAATGATTAAAAAGTCCCACACACTTCAAATTGGTACCAATAAAACTAGACCTCGCCTTACCAAAAACAAACTATCACACATCTCTACTCAATATACAAGCCCTCATATGTCTATATAAGGTGGAATAATAAAAAGGTTATGGCTCTTAGAAGTCGTGGAGGAAAAGCATAAACCAAAAATCTGAACATAGCTCCGTCCTGAAAGAGTTAAACATGTTGGGAAAGGTAAATAAAAATTATTAACAAATATATTTTTGCTCTGATTTTGCTACATTTTTACAGCGACACAATTGCTGACCAATGATAAGTGCTAGAGACACATCACTGATATTCTCAGATAGTGCTCAGAAATGAGATCATCATGATGATGATTAGTGGGTGTAAATAGAGCTTTAATGGGGGTATTCTTCATATCTGCTTTTAAGGATATTTTTTGTGTTGGTAATTTTCTTAGTTTTAGTACTGTACTATGTGCCTTTTTCATCTGTACAGTTATTGCCTATATTTTCCTTATTACTATAATATACATTCACACTTTATCAAAACATTAATTCTGATTGACAAATTACGGTTTACAAAATTGATGCTTAACTTAAGACACATGCCTGGTTCTCTTAGCCCATTAAATGGCCATTTAAAATATAAGTGACCTTTCTGTGGATGAAAGGAATACTAAGTACACTAAATGAGTTGTACTTTCTATATTGTCATGACAGATGCTTGATTTTGTTGGCCTTTACAAGAATGCACAAACAATTACATCTGCAATTGGTTATTCCACACAGAATGTGAGGTTGCAGTATAGATCAACCAGCTTCTTCTCAGCGTGATAAATCTTGTCATTTTTCTTGCTATTCCAGCATAACATCATTCATATTTTAGGAGACATGAGCTGGGAGATTTTGTTCTTTAAAAAAGGTCATTTTCCCCTGATTGATGATTCTCAGGAACAAAAAAAAATGCTTTGGGGAAGTTTTAGACATTTACATGTATATATAGGTTGCAGGTTAAAAGGAAAACGATACAATATTTTTCATCTGTGTTAACATTTCAATTATTAGAAGTGACAAAATAGCTCCTGTTAACTTGTTCCTGCCCAAGTTGCTTACATTCAATCCTCAATTCATTTACCACTTCTAGGATTTTTCATCAGAGGAGGTGGTAATTTCAAGACTTTTGTAAAACACAAATCTATTGTGCTATAAAATGCCTGCTATTTATCACAGGATTACTTGGCTTCAGATTGACAAAGTGAATTTGCCTTTCAATATAAACTCAAAGAAGTCACATTGATTTACATTTTGACAAAAAAAAGATGAAATGTAAAAAACAAAAAAACAAATCAACATTTATTGCAATTTATGGAAGGACATTGCTGGCTGTAAAAGTTTGCAAAACTTAAAAAGAAAAATGTCAAGATCCTTCAAACATGGTAAAGTAGAATAGGATTAGTATTTAAACAGGCTACCTGGAAAGGATGTAAATTAAAAACAATTATTTTTAAAGTTTTTAGTAATGCTGTATGTTTGTACCCTGTTTCCCCGAAAATAAGACATCCCCCGAAAATAAGACCTAGTACATTTTTTTAGATGCACTTCAGAGTTTGGCTGCTTATGCTGATGTTTGTGATGAAATCACTACAGTATTTTAATACATGTTGATTTTCCAACAATAAATGTGAATTCTTGTTCATGGAAAAAATAAGACATCCCTAAAAATAAGTCTTAGCTTGTCTTTAGGAGCAAACATTAATATAAGACACTGTCTTATATTAATATTTGTGCTTTAGTTAGATAGTCTCAGTGCATAATCCTCTTCAGAATTATTATCTAAACTGAAGGGTTATTCTCACCTGTTAATTTCCAGGTTAGGAGAAGGGAACAAGCTAGTGAATGGAGAGTTGGCTGCGAATGAATGGTACTCTCCGTTCTGCATGGAGAAGTTATTAGGTCCATTCTCAAGACAGGTGTGGGTCACAGAGTTTGATCAAACACCTATCAGTCTGAGATAGATAATTATATTGAAATGGAGCCAACAGGGGAAAAAAAGAAGATACTCATCTATATGTCCCCCACTGCTGCTTCTGCTTTAGAGCTCAATGGTGATCTGTTTCTCTTCACTTACATGTTCTTTCGTGTGTATCAGGACAAGAACCTAGAAGTGAAGTGGAGCAGATCCAGAAGAGCTCCAGAGTGACAACGGCGAAAAAAGGTAGATAAGTATCTTTTTTTTTTTTTCTTTTTTTTCCCAACCTGGCACCTCTTCAATATAATTTTTTCCTATTGGAAAACCCCTCTTATGTCTCTCTAAACGACTGCCCACTGTCTATAAATGATGGGTGAATTGTGTTTTATGTCAGAGGCAACACTAAAAAAGATGTTTTCTACAGAGGAGATTTACAGCTCCCATTGCCGTAATTGCACTAGGAACGGAGCTGTAGTTAACATCTAAATACCTAAAGCAGTCTCTATGAATGGCACGGACCAGTGGAAACCTCCGATCCCCTCTGTTTAACCCTTTGATTGGTACAGTCCGTGACCATGGCATGATCAAAGAGCATTCCCCTGTTCCACTGGGTCACGAGGTTTCCCAGTGCCCAATGGAGCAAGGGAAATACCTATACAGTCAGCCCTGGGGACCTAGAGTAGCCCCAGAGCTGTCTGCATATTAAATCTACTTTCGGGGAACACTGTATGCTGCCCTTACTGCTGCCTGTGTTATACTGACGTGGAGTGTAATATATTAGCATAAAGGAGTATGCTTATACTTTACAAGTGTAAAAAAGTGTACAAACAGTTATACTTTAATTGGATATAAAAAAGGTATAAACATAAAAACAGGTGGAAAAAATAAATAATAAAATCAAAATAAATATGTAATAAAAATATGTTATGTACATTACACAAAAAACCCTACACATTTTAGGTATAATCTGTAGAACAATATTTGAAGGTTTTGTGTGAAATGTGAATGGTGTGAAAAATAATAAAAAAAACTGGTTAAAGTGATACGGAATTTAGAAGATCCACCAATTGCTGTGTATGAGAAATGCATAATATGCAATAGGTGGTCATAGGCTTGTCTAAATTCGTATAAGAGTATAGCCTATGTCCCCCAACCTGTGGCTTTGGCTGTCAGGGCATTCTAGAAGTTTTTGCTTTACCCTAGCTGGTAAGCCACAAATTGGAGATTACTGTGTTTTTTTTTTACACTACATGACCCATAGAAAAAACATTGCAGGGCAATTGCATACACTTTTATGTAGTCAGCATAAAAAATGCATCCAGAGATTGGATCGGCTAATTTGTGTCCTTAAAAGGCAGTAAAATTTGCATCAAGAAAGAAGACAAAACACTGCAGGAATCAGAACGGGAGCCAAAGATTTCTACAGCATAATTTTTTCAAAACGTCTAACAATTTGCAGTTTTGTAGCAGATTTCTGCAGGAGTAAATGTTAGTAATCTGTACTACTAGATGTACTGGCTACAAAAGATTTCACTGTACTGTACTTTAGGCATATTCTTACCTAGTTACATTTCAAAAACAGCATAAAAGTAGTAATTGAATAAAGTACTCCCCAAAGAGTAAATTATAAGCTAAAATTGATTACAACCTAAAAACAGTGTCAATTTTTAAGGGGTTGTCCAGCTCATATAAAAAAAAATAGGAAACTTCTGGTGCCCCATATGAAAAACTAACTATACTCCCCTTCCTCTGCTGCTCCGTTCCTGCACTTCCTAATTTACCATTTACAATCTTCTTCCAGATTGCACATCACCATTTATTAACATAACCATTGGAAGGTGAACAGTTTCAATAGATGATGTAAGAAGAAAACCGGAAACACCAAATTCTGGAACGGAGTACAGGAGGAAAAAGAGTATAGTTTGTTTTTTTTAAATATGGGGCCTCAGGTGCTTCTTATTTTTTTAAAAATACAAAACAGACTCCCCTTTATCTGCTCCTTCAACAACGTCTCCAGACTTCTCTCGTGCTTCCCCAACTCGGGAAACTCACTGCCCAAACATCAGACTCTCCCACTCCACCAATTCAAAGTACTGAAAACATTCTCAGGCTTGCTACAATCCTAAATTGTCACTACTTCCCATATGTCTGCCCCACTCTGTCTCTTTCCCCTCCTTGTGTTGTAAGCCTCGCGGGTAGGGTCCTCTCCCCTCATACCATGGCGTGCCATTGTATGATATTGTAATAGAAACGGAACGCCCTGGAATCATGGCGTTTAAATAAAAATAATAAATTAATAATAATTATATTTATAATAATATAGATATAATATTAAAAAAACTTTTTAATGCAGCCTGTTTTGAGGAAGTTTCTATAAAAAGCAATAATAGAGCAAGCATGCCAGTCTATTAAAACAGTGGATAGGGTGTTTTTTACATTTTCCTCTTTATCTTGCACTCTGTACTCTGCACTCTGTAGCTTTTTCAGACTAAACTGACTGTGACACTATAAGTTGATATGTCTACTTCTTTCTTGATGGTTTAGCCAGCAGTGATTCAGTTAGGTTGAGTAGACTCACACCGATTACCAAAATTTTACTTTTCCACTTTCAAATTTCTGCCACATGATATGGAATTGCCCCTATACACTCATGTTTTGTGAAGATATAGAAGACACTATCAGCTAATTTGACAGATTTATGCTTCTTTGGCTTCTTCATCCACATGAGATTCCACTGGAGCATGAATGTTAATTTCAGTATGGAGAGGAGAGTAAACCATTGCCATACCCTCTGAGGCAGCTCAGATCATACATTGGACATAGATATAATCCAACCTGCCCATTCCTTATTTTGTGTAACAGTTATATAGCTCCCAGCTACATTAGCTGGTTGACTGACACCAGCAAAATTGTTGTGTTTGTCTGGCTTTTATCTCATGTGTGTGGGTAGTTTTGGCACTTAACATTAAGCACTAATTTATCATGAAAAAACAATACTACTCAATGCACTCTGATTTCCTACAAAGGGTTCTCATAACAGATCTGCTTGCATAAGACATAGGGCGACATGTATGAATGGGGCTGTGCCAGATATCTGGCATCTTTACAGCCCGATATCAGGCACAGCTCCATTCATACAGTGCGGGGCGCACTAGAACCCTAGCAAAGCTACATATTTATAGCTTTGCTACGGCATTTCTGGGCGCATTACAAAGTGGTATACCTGAGCCAAAACTGTTGCCGAGCCCCGGAATGTGCCTGATTTATGACCCGCTGTAGAGCAGGTTCACAAATCAGGCACATTATAGGTTATGTTTATGCGCAAAAAAATTGTCACCTTGGCGACAAAATTCATACATGTCGCCCATAATCCTGAGACATTAAAAGAATGACAAGTGGGTAATTGGCACAAATTTACACTTGCCCAGTTTGAGTTCCATATGTGGAATTGCTATATTTACTATAATGCCATAGGCAATCTTAAACTCTATCAGTTCTCAATCTATAAAGCACTAAAACTTAACTTTTATTATATATATAACACTTAACCTCGCTACACACTATTTTAAAAACCTGATTTCTAACTTCTCAATTTGTCCCTCTCTAACTGTGAAGGAATAACTCCTTTTCTATTATCAAGTCTGGTGGAACACCACCTTTTAGCAGGGAAACCATATATATATAGTGATTTGCTAACTCCAAAAAGGAATCCAAAACATCTTACTTGGGCACTCATCCCTAATCTGATGGGCATGAAACATATAAGGTTTCCTTGTGAGACCCTCTGCAGTGGGTAACTCAGTAGAAAGAGGTAGAAAATCACAAGTTAAAATGTCATGCCTGACCTCCCCAACATGTTTCACCAGCCTAGTCCCATGTGGTCTAGCTCATTTCCTTTTATATGATCTTAGGTACACACCCTATTCAGGTGCTCTCCAATTGGACACCAGAGATTCAACAATACCCATTCCCCCTTTTTCTCTCCTGTATGCATACTGATACCATTTGCTGCTGCGTTCTTATAAACAACATTCCTCAGGCAAATTCACCATCTCCAAAGAGGGCTTCTGCCCTATCTTACCATGCTGCCCGTGCCCACGCACTGTACCAATGGACATTTCTGCTCTAAAGTGACGGATTTGCGTCCAACTTCTCTCACATTACTGCCTGCGCGGCTCACCTAGAACGGACTACGCAGAATAGGTATTACATTTTACAGCACACTGCTAACTTTGTCCCTTCCCATAAACCTTTTCCCCTCTATGTCTAATATGCATATTCATTGGGAATACGTACTCCCTTATATGGTACACTGCTATCTTTATCCCTTCCCATAAACCTCTTCCCCTCTGTATCTAATATGTGGAGTTGGGTAGAAATTTTTGCTCTTATATGGTACAATTGACATCTGTCTCAGAGTTTTTGCCTTTGTCTTGATCAACACTGTAGAGTTATAGGTTTGACCTGATGGACCTATGTCTTTTTCGAACCCTATTTACTATATTACTGTATTACTTAAGGACAGTTGAAATTACCTGATTTTATTAAGGTGCATGTACTTTTCAATAAACTAAGTACAATTCACTTTATTGATTGTTTATTTGAAACTGGGATATGAATTGTGGGTCTGTGTGGTAAATTTCATAAAAGTATTGGTGATTTGATTTGGCCCAATTTAACTGGAATTTGTGGGGAAATTTGCAAGCATACCCATAAATTTGCAGCCTGCCAGTCAGACTGGCAAAAAGGTAGTTTTTATTTTATCTTTCATTTGTGCAGGAATCCTATTGGCCCTCTGGATCACTTGACATCAGGCCCCATCTCTGGACTATACATGCAAAGCTGGACTGGACTAATATGAAGAAAACTACATCTACAAATGTTATATGGTGTAAATTTGTGTAGTGCTAGCAAAATCCATCAGTTGTGTATGCTAGGAGACAGGAATAGGGACCTCAGAGAAGGGCAGATCTGTGTGTTAACCGTATGGGGTCACAAGTGAGGGGCACTTCTCTCATGGAGGATATACTAACCTCCGGCCTCGTGTGTTCTGGATATACCCACTGATGAACTCTGCGTCTACAGAGGGAAACGCGTTTGGGTAAAGTAGGTGGGATTTCTGTGTAAGCTTTTTTGCTTTTTGTTTATGATCCTGTCTACAGAGGTTAGTCTATGTATTTTCTCCATTGTTGGTCTCCTTATATGTATTCCTTGTGTGTAGGGACAACTGCTTTAGGAGCCATCATTGCGGGACCGTCCTTTTCGGGATGCTTATCCTGCAGAATACTATCCCTAGGGTAACAGATAGACTAGGGTATCGTAGGTTTCACATATCTCTTGTGACCAACAGGGATTTTTGTTATCTTTTTTGGTGGGTCCCTTTATGCTTTGTGATTATTTGATTATTTTGTTGAGGTAGTTTTTAATAGTTAAAATTAAAAGTGAAGTTTTAGTGGAATATTTTTCTGTTTGGTTTTGTTAACCGTATATAGAAATATGATATAGATATGTTAGAAAAATCCATTGGAATTTCCTGCTGTGTGCCACTAGAAAAAGCCACTATAATTTATAACTGTGTACTAGTAGAAAAATCAGCTGTGAATTACTGCTGGGTACCACTATTGACCGTTGTGTACTACTATCATTATCTGATTCTTTCACAATTACCTGCTGTGTACCAATAACAAAAACCATTGTAATTAACTGATGTGTACTGAAAGATAAATCCACTGTAAACTATTGCTGTGTACCCCTAATAAAATCCTCCCCGATTACCTGCTGTGTACCACTACTAAAATCCGTAAGAATTACCGGATATTTACTATTATCAAAATCCACCATAATTTACTGCTGTGTTTTGCTACCAAAAGTCATGCACAAATGAGAAAAAAATAGAGCTGGTAGGAAATGTAGCTTTTTGGCTATTTAAGCAGCTCCTGTAGATCCAAACTCTACTAGACTTCCACAACTAACAAGAGGTCAGATAAGCCTGTCATTTTTTCAATGTGGTGTTGGTCATCCCTTAGAACCACAAGATGCAGAAGATGTAATAGAGTGGAGGACACAGCATGGGTCAACTGAAACCTCCAGCTCCTCCAACTCCAAGACACTGAGCAGCTATTCAGTGGTTAGTCACAAACAGTCTCCCTCTTCTTTACCTGTTTCAGCATTACATGTTGTGGATGTTGAAAGGGCTCTCAAAACAACAAGTAGGAGATGACAAAGTCATCATATGCCCTAATGCCCAGTGCATGCAGTCAGCCTGTCACAGGCCTTATATAGACGAGGACAGGACTAGGACAAAGTATTCTGTTGCTCTGGGCAAATAAGGTATATTGCCCTCCCAATGGAAAATTCAGCCCACTTCATCCTTTCTTGCTTCCACTTCCTGTCTGGGATGAAGTGCCACCTTAGGCAGCCGCCTACCTTCATCTACCCATCATTCTGGCCCTAGACAAGGATGCACCTCCCTCTGTTTACTATTACATAGAGTCTACATAGAGTCTTCTGGCCCTGGACAAGGATGCACCTCCGACTGTTTACTATAACATAGAGTCTACTCAGGAGGAGAGACTGTAGATGACAAATTTCTTGATCCGACATAGTGTAAAAGCATGGAGAAAGAGAAGGATGTTACATAGCAGCACCCCCTAGAGAAGTCCAAAAGCAAAAGTGCCCCAACACCTTTGGCTAGCTTCGGCATTAGGCCCACCTGTAGCTCTTGTCACAAGATCTTTTTTGCCTGGGCCTTACTTGCAAACTCACATGATAAAAAACTATGGTCAACTGCAAGACCTGTGCTGAGCATTTGAAATAAGGAACGAATCTGAACAACCTGGGAACCGTGTGCATGAACATTTATATGAATTATATGAAGACCCACCACCTACTTTCCTGGAGAATGCACTTGGGCCCAAAGACAGAGATATAAAAATTGCTTCTACTTCACATTGTGCTTCCCTTCTCAGCACCCATCCCTTCATTCTTTGGCTTTTTGAGCACAGCAGAAAATACCATCCTAACCACCCCAAGTTAAGAGCATGAATTCAAGTATTACACAACTGCTGACTGTTAGTGTGTGGCCCATTTTAGTCTGCAGCCGGAGTCTGGCTTTGGAGCAACCCTGATTGACTCTACCTCTGTCGTATCCATGGCTGAGGTGGGTCAATTTGAAACAGTCCTTTCCTCTGCCATTTCCCTGTAATTCTTCCTTTTACACGGTTCTTACTTGCTGTTTAGTTGTTTGTCTTGCATTCTCTAGTTCTTGGACTTTTGGCTTAGTTTTTGGTTACCCTCTGCTCCATGATTTGGTACAGTAATCCCTCCTGACTCTGACCCTGGCTTGTCTTACTTTTCTGTTTTGTTTGGTGTTCGTATTGTCTTTTGTTTTTCCTGTTGTGTGTCCTCTGGTGTTTGGAGTTTTGCAACTCCCTGACAGAGTAACCTGGGTTCTTTGCTTCACGGCGTTTAACTTCCTGGAGGACTGCTGCTGGCAATTCTATCCTGGGATGTTGCCCACTCCTAACATAATCACAGGCCCAAATTTTTGACTAGCTTTTTTTCATGGAGTAAATGAGAACTCTAGTTGACCAGATGCATGGTCTGGCTCAGTTGGTCCAGGACTTAGCCCAAAAAAATCCAAGTAAGCTAGACTGATGCTACCCAAAAAACTAACCTACTGCATACTCCCATGGAGCCCAATATTAATTTGTCTGATCGCTTATCTGGTGATCAGAAATGTTTCACCTTCTTTCTTGAAAGTTGCAAACTCTGCTTTTGGCTGAGACTTCACTCTTCGGGCATGGAGGGACAGCGGGAGGGCTTCGTAATCTCCTTCCTACAAAGGGATCCTCAGACCTGAGCCTTTTCTCTGGAAACTGAGGCTCCAGAACTTCATTCAGGGGACTAGTTTTTTGAGGCCTTGGCCCCCTATATGATGAACCTGAAATCAGGATGGTGGCGGAGACCAATATTTTTTCCCCTTGTGAAGGACACAGACCTGTTAAGGATTATTGCTCTGAATTTGGCACTGGTCACTACCTTCCCAATGGAATGACCCAGCATTGCACTGACAATTCTGTCTAAGAATCTCAGGCATGCTCAAGGATTTAGGGTGGCATGTATAAAATTTGGCGTTTAAACGCCAAATTTAATGCACATTAAAATAGCATAGAATGTGCCTGATTTATGAACCGGCTCTACAGCGGGTCATAAATCATGCTCATTCTAGTGCTAGGATGACATTTCTGGCTCAGTTAAACCACCTTGAAAGTGCCTAGAAATGCCGTAGTGAAGCTATAAATCTATAGCTTTTTATTGTTCTAGTGCGCCTTGCCTCCCGCATGCCCCCCGAAATCAGGTGCATTACAAAGTGCCGCTTGCGCTCTGTAATGTGCCTGACAGGCGTATCAGTGAAGCAAATGGGGCTGAGTCTGATGTCTGGCTGAAAATATGCCAGACTTCTGGCACAGCCCCATTCATACATGTCCCCCTTACTGTCTAAAAAGCAAAAATTGGTCAGCATATCCAAGACAATTTTAAAAATATTAGTATAGGTGTACGCTGTTATGGCAGCAAAAAGCAACGCAAGCACAACACAATATCATCAGCACTCTAGGATTTACTGGTTAACTACCCACAGCCCCAGACCTTAGAAGAATTTATGTCCCTTGCCACCATATACATCTCTGCTTTTGATCAGGTTAAGATTCCTCGACAGCAACCTATGGGGGAACTCCATCCTTTGCCTGTGCTGAAAAGGCCATGGTCCCACCTGTCCATGGATTTTATTACAGATTTACTCTCTTTTGAGGTCAAAATGGTAATCTGGTAGTGATTGACTGCTTCAGTTAGATGTGTTATTTCGTTTCCAAATTCCAAGACTCTGTCTAGGTTGTTCTTTGATCACATTGTTTATCTCCAGGGTATTCCCAAAACATTGTTTCTGAGAGAAGTGTGGAATTTGTGGCTATATTCTGGAGGGATATTTGTACTAAACTTTGAGTTGAGTTTCCATCCTGAAATTTATAGTCAGACGAAGAGATTTAGTCAGTCTCTAAGGCAAGATTTTAGATGTTCTTGTGTTGGTAACCAGACCAAGTGGGTCACATTCCTTTCCCTAGCAGAATTCCCCATTAATAGTCATCATCATATGTCTATTGATACTTAGCTATTCTTTTGTAATAATGGGTTTCATCCTCATTTTGTTTCTATCTCCTCTTCCATTTCTGAAAGTCCAGAGGTAGAGATAGCATCCAATAAACTGTGCACAGTTTGGGCCATCTTTCAGTGAAGCCTGAGGAAATCCCAAATTATTCAAAAATATTCTGATTTAAAAAAAAACAAAACAAAAAAAAACGTTATTTTGTGCTTTTATTCTCAGTGGGTGATAAAGTTTGTCTTTTGACCAAGAATCTTAGACTCAAAGTACATTGTCGTAAGTTGCTGTCAAGATTTATTGGCCCTTATGAGATCCTCCAAATTATCAATCCAGTGTTGTTTCGCTTATGTCTTTCTCTGTCCTTTTAAAATTCATAATGTTTTCTACAAATCTCTCATCAAGGAATACGTCTCCCCAGTTAATACTCTTAAGAAGCCTCTTCCTCCGGTGCAGGTTTAAGGAGATTAAGAATTTGATGGGGAGAGAATTGTGGCTTCTCACATAGTATGTAGCATTCTGCAATATCTTGTACACTGTAAAGGGTATGAACCAGAGGAGTGAACATGGATACCCGCTGCCTTGGAGTAACGTGGGTCCTTTGCAGCAACTCGTGCTACCTCTTGGGAACAGAACAACTTCTACCTCCTATACCTGGCTTGAGAAAATGACTGCCATGACCAGTTAAAGTAAGACTGTTTCAATTTACATGCCATAATATCTGATTGTTATGGGGTGTAATCACAGTGTTGTGAAGAATTGGAGGATTGTAAATAATAAATGGATTTTTTGCTTATATGGAAAGCGCAGAGTGGAAATAATTTATCAGTTATCAATATTGTCTCAAAAAATATGGCGATGCATTTACTACCATAGACATAGGTTACATAATGAGTTGAGGACCTCCGAATACCACTACAACATTGTGATTTGTTAAAAAGCGTGGTTTTTATGATTTGATAACACAGAAAGCATGGGCAGATGGTATATATCCGTAATGGCATACTGTGTTGATCTAACGGAGGATAAGCATCAAGCCACACGGTGCACACCTCATCATGCCTTGTTAGCACCAAATTTGCCCCCCCCTGCAAAGTCAACACCAATTTTGAGACCTATCAAAAGCTACAAACCATAAAAAACCGCATAAGGGGAATGGTGCCATGCTTTATAAAGGCCAAGAGCTGATTAGGGCTGACTAACATGTGGATGACTTCACACAGACTGAATCAGCAATGGTCATGTGTGGCAATGGCCTCAACCTGATGGCAGCACTTGGGTCTACATACACATTTTTTACCTGGCTCATGTGATGTAAGTGGTAGTACACATTTTTCAGCTCCTACTTGGCAAATGTGCAGCATAATACTGCTTTCCCCTTAATCACCTCATTTGTGATATCCCTACACATCGGAGTTCTAATTTATATACAGCAAAGAGGCTATGCAAGCAACAGAGAGCTATCAGTACCAGATGTTGTAAGCCAAGACCATCATAGCAACCAATGACACCACAGTTATGATTTGTAAAAGGCATTAGAAGAAATGAAAGCTGTTACGTAATTGCTTGTCATGAGCAAAAACTCAGTTTTTCTTTTATACAATTTTATAAATCTCCCCCAATTATGTTTATTAAATTAATTCATTTTCTTTCTCCCCTGTTGTTTCCACCTGAAAATATTAAACTGCATAACATAAGAGCTAATGGGCCTTGTGAAAGTGCAATTGTGTGCAAACAGCATATGCAACAGACTGGAGTCCAATTTATTGCATGAGCATTTTGGGGTTATGGGGCTTGAGTACATGCAACAGATCAGACTTCAGTCTGATGCATGTCTTCTTTGGGGCTATAGGTCCTGAGGCTCCTAATGGAAAATTGGACACTAATGTGCATGTAGCTGTGACACCAGCTTGCACATGGTGACACAAACATCAGTGTGTATTTTCCCCATTTTTGTTAAGGTTAGAGTTGGAGTTAAAGTTAGGGTTTCCCAAATGTGTGGCAGTGCTTCAATGTAAAATGGAGGCATTTAGCTGCTGTAAGTATTGTTTCCAAATACTAAAAAAGTATGTGCAGAATTTTTTCTCCATAGATTGTTATTTGGATTTGGTTCAAAATCTGAAATATTTTGACTTGTTAAGTTGGAGTCTGACCAAACTGATGTGGGACCGATTTAAACTAGTTAACAATTTAAACATCAGTGATTTAATACTGACAATTCTATTCATGCTCCACTTTTGTAGAATGTATCATAACAATAACATTTTATATGATTTTGAAAAAAATTCCTGGGCACTCAAGATCAGAGGGATTGTTCCATGAATAATTAATAATTTGTGAAAGAAGATAATGTCAGTTGAAGTAATTTAGAAACAAACGAAAGCTCCTGTGGGTTAAGTAATTTTTGTTCCGTGCAGCCAAGAATGAAAGAAAGAACACTCTCTTTGAATTCTTTAGTTTTACATATCAGGGCATGATCAAAACACATCTGGTCCCTAGAATGTCTACAAGTACAACCTCAGGTCAAGATCAGTACACAACAGATTGCATCATGTAAATTTTTTTTAACAAAAAACAAAAAGGAAAAGGAATGTGTTAAAAACTAAGTCCACCCCATAAAGCAATAGCTTGTAGAACCACCAACTTACCAACAGTAAGTTGAAGTAATCATTTTCTGTAAGACTTTATCAGTCTTCCACATGATTTTGGAGGACTTTTGTTCCACTTTTCTTTCCAACATTGCTTTGTTTCATTAAGGTTTGTGGACATTGTTTATGCACAGCTCTCTTAAAGTCATGTCACAACATTTAAATTGGGTACAGGTCTGGACTTTGACTCTGGCATTGTAACACCTTGAATCTTTTGTCTTTGAGGTATTTTGTTGTAGATTTGCTGGCTTGCTGTGGATCATCATCCTGTTGTATGACCCAGTTTTGGCCAAGTTTCAGCTGTTGGATAAATGATCTCACAATTGACCCTAAAACTCTTTGGTATACAGGGGAGTGCATGACCAACTCAATGAATGTCAGGTGCTCAGATCTTTTGGCTGCAAAACAAACCCAAATCATCACCCCTCCACTATTATCCTTTACAGCGCTTTTGTGCTTTATGCTTTGTGTGTTTTATGTCCCAACATCTCCACTTTGCTCCTACTGTTTGTTGTCCTTCTCAGTTTGTATTCACCTGATTTTTCCACCTTTTGAGGACCAGATGTCTTTTGATTATGTCCTAATACATCAAACTAAAGAATTTAAGGAGGGTGTACTTTTTTATTTCCTAATTGTACCTGTTATGACGCCCTCTGCTGTTCTTTTGATTGGCCAAGTAGATCAGTCACACTGCCTAAATCTATGCAATAATTATTGCTTTTGTGTATTGAGTCTGTAAGTCTAGAATCATCTTTTCTCCCCGGCACTAGACACATAATATGAACATTCATAGAGGGAATCAAAAAACATATAAGGTGTGTCTGCTCCTGATTAAAACTGCTGGCATTCCTTCAAGCATAGGTTTAAATTGGAATTCACAAGTTACACGTTAAAGATATTTGTAAATTTTGTTATTGTTATAAAAACTAAAAATGAAAACATTACTCCATTAGTTTTTGTATAGAATGCATTTCATTGTATCCAGCTTCCCTGGTAAGATGAAAAATGTCACTTTTTGGAAATGTTTCATATTTGTAAATTGACAGCAAAACAATTTGTTGTCTGTTTCATCAAGGTTGACTGCTGTGATCATATTGTTCTTTCAGCAAAATTCATTTTTCCTCCGGGAGATCTAAAACTCAAATGTGAGGGCAATGAGGTCATTCTGGTTATCAGAATGCTACAATTCAGTGCCAAAAGAATAAAGAAAAAGGAAATAAAGGGAAAAGGAAAACTTTTTATTGATTTGTGACCCTTTATGAATTGTTTTATGGAAAAATTAAAAGAAGAATGATGGATGGGGTCTAGTTTGGCGGCATAACCTACAAGTGTTTCTTTATCAGACAAAGGTCTGAACCTTGAAACATTTCATGAAGATACAGTGTTTGTCCTAAACTACAGGGTTTGTCCTTATGCAACAAGCCTTTGGTTAAAGGAGTGTTCTAGTTTTTATTTAAAATGTAACGTAAAATGGTTTCAGGGTGGGGCAAAATAGAAAAAAAAAGTCACAATTGCTCTTGATCCCCCACTGCCGTTCTGTAGCGCCCTGATATCTGCTGCTCTACATTTCCTGTGCTGCATGTCATCCAACAAAAAGAGACTCACACTCTATTCATTGAGTGAATAGAGTGTGGACCTCTGCTGCACACTGAACACCCTTTAAAATCAGTTCTGATCACCTCTCCGTTCTCAGTGGAGACTTTTGGGGGCCTATCCTTGACATGGATGTAAGATATGTTTCAGTATCTGGCTTACATCTATAAATATATATAAAGGACATACTTTTCTTTTAAAGAAATCTCTACCTTATTCTGTGGTCTGAGTGGAACTATGCTGATGAAGAAGTCTGAGGTATTGTGGTCAATTATAAGCACTGAAAAAGGCTATGTCTACACAGCAAGGACAAAATACTGGTCGAACTCTAACCAGACTTCGACCAGTATTTTACACTCGATTTTGTGTTTTCAGTTTTTGGATTTCATCCGTCCCATTAAACAGTACTATAATCCGCCATTTTCAAGTCATATAATGCGGATTATAGAACATGTTCAAAACCGGTGGTTTTGAAATCCAACCTCAGAAAATCTAAGCTGTGTAGACTACAGCTCGGATTTTCTATTATAGTGCATGTATATGATTTAGAGTCAGATTTTTGTGCATTCTAAATTCCGAATTCGATTAAAAATCAAGCAGTAAATCATTGCCATATAGATGTAGCTAAAGCCTTTGAAGGGGTTGTCTCATCTCAAAGTTTCATAGGATGCATGAATGAAATAATGCTGCTTTGCTCTGTCACTTCCTGGTCAAGCTGTCTGTAATTAGCATATGAACTCTGTGTATTCAGACCTCTGCTAATTAGATAACTCTCATGCTGTCAGGACCAGTGAAGCTTCTGAGCTAATGAAAACAGTAGAGTAATTACTGGCTTTTGTCTGAAAGATCAGATAACAAACAAGCTCTCACTGTCTGTAGTCTGTGCTGAGTGACCTGTGTGTTGACGTCACTCCCTGCTATCAGGTAGAACAAACAGCAGGGGGGGGAGAAGTACACAGGTCGGTCACTAGGGGAACCAGAGAGAGCACAGAAGGTGATAAAATCACTTGAAGCTCATTAATAAAAAAAAAAAAATAACAATGCAATATATTTGGAAAACATCTTTATTTAGTGTTCCCAACATGTTGAAAGCAAATCTTTGTAGCGAGACAACCCCTTTAAGTTGCTGCACATACACTTTAGTCAGTCGTAATTCTTTGTTAGTATAAGGAGTGGAATCAATACATGGACTGTGTAATGGCTTACAAATACTGATGCAAAATATTGATCAAGATACTTCGATGGGAAAGTGCTCCCAGTACTGATGATCTATCTTTAGGATAACCTTTTTATATAAAATTGGTGACTGATCGACTTTTGGCACCCGCATGATCTGCTGTATACCCTCACACTGTATATTCAGTAGTGGCTGTGCAGGGTATTGCAGCATTGTACCATCTAATGGACGAGGTGCATCTAAAACATTTAATGGAAAGGTGATAATTACAGCATATATATATAATCTAATATCACAGAGCCTAACTGGTCATAGATCCATCCTTAGACAAAAATGTCAATGCATATTTTCAAAGGTGTTGATTTAAGACACTAAGGGGCCGTTCACACGGCTTATTTCGGCGCGGATTGGCGCCGTACTGCGAGCCGGATTTGCGCTGCAGTACTGCGCCAATCCGTCGCAGTAATTACGGTAATCCACCGTTCTCATAGAGAACAGTGGATTCCGTCGCTCCTCCCCGCCCGGATAATGGCGCAATACGCGCCGTGGATAATGAAGCTTATGGGCCGGCGAGCCCGCGCCCCCCCCCGCCTCTTATTCAAGCCGGAATTGCGAGCGCAATCCGGCTCGCAATTCCGTCTTGAATAAGCCGCGTGAACACGGCCTTAGGGCCTTTTGTATGAATACTGCCTAGGTCTAAGTCTTATATAGTGCTCTGAAAAAATGAAAGGGGAGCTCTGATTGGTTGCTATGGGCAACAAAGAAAGTCTTAGACCTAAACAGTTTTAATACATGTCCCCCCAAACTATGTAAAGATGAACATTGTTCATCCATCACAAGTATGTTTCTATATGATTTAAAATAGAGGGAGTAACATTTTCCTAATGTCACCAAACAAAGACATAACGTAAAGCTTTGGGGACCCAATGCAAAACCCATAGGGCTTTGGTGTAACCCTCCTTATAGTTATCCTTCTGACAATGAAATGTATACATCAGTTCAGTTCACATTGATATTTATCACAGTACAGTGAGTCCCCAACTTAAGTCGTTCCGACCTACATCTGTCCCCTAGTTACGAACGGGGACCGGAACGACGCAAGCCAAGGACAGCTGACAGCGTCCGGGGGCTGTCAGCGATCTTCGCAGCTGCATGCGACTTCTGGGAGCGCATACAGCTGACTCTCCGGTCCGTGTCGGCGTCCGGGAACTGTCATGTCCCGGGCACCGGCGGGGATCGCTTCGGCTATATGCGACTCCTCCCAGAGCGCATAGAGCCGAAGCCTCTATTGCGGACAAGAGAGCAAACTCTCCCTGCTTCGCAATAGAACTCCGGAGGGCCGCAAGCAGACTTGCGACCTTCCGTAGTCTCCGGCACAGGCAGCACGCGGTGTCATCATGCTGCCTGCGCAACCTGATGACATCACCGGCCTGTGAAGGAAGACAGAGCCGGTGGTAAGCTGGGGAGCAGCGCGGGGGGGGGGGGGGGCAGAATGTGGTATCTGTGTTTGTTTTTTTAAACAAGCCTTATCTATACCTACCTATGGGGGGCATACTTGCCTATGGGGGACATACCTGCCTTTAAGGGACATACCTGCCTATGGGGGACATAACTGCCTATCGGGGACATAACTGCCTATGGGGGACATACCTGCCTATGGGGGACATAAATACCTATGGGGGACATAACTGCCTATGGGGGACTTTCCCATGCCTATGGGAGACAAAAATACCTATGGGGGACATACCTCCCCTATGGGGGACATTACTCCCTAGGGGGGAAACCTATCCCTGCCTATGGGGGCCCTACTGCCTATGGGGGACATCCCTCCCTATGGGGACATAAATACCTATGGGGGACATAAACTCCCTATCCCCTGCCCTATGGGGGGCATAAATCCCTTGGGGACATACCTGCCTATGGGGGATATAACTGCCTATGGGGGACATAACTGCCTATAGGGGACATACCTGCCTATGGGGGACATACCTGCCTATGGGGACATAACTACCTATGGGGGCATAACTGCCTATGGGGGACATAACTGCCTATGGAGACATAACTGACTATGTGAGGACATACCTACCTATGGGGGACATAACTGCCTATAACTGCCTATGGGGGACATATACCTGCCTATACCTTTGGGGGACCATACTGCTATTGGGGATTCCGCCTATACCTGCAAATGGGGGACCTATCCCTTGCCTTTGCCTGCTATGAGGGACCTAAAACATGCCTCTGAGGGGACTTTATACCTGCCTATAGCTGCTATGGGGGACATTATCCCTCCCTATAACCTGCTATGGGGGACATAAAACCTGCCTATAATTACACACCATACATATCCATACATATACACCATACACGTACTAAATATATTGGTTCCGACTTACATACAAATTCAACTTAAGAACGAACCTACAGTCCCTAACCCGTATGTAACCCGGGGACTGCCTGTATATGAATTTTGCTACCCATATAGCCTCTAGTGTATTAACCCCTTACCGACATTTGTCGTACTCATACGGCAATGTCGGGTAGGGGTTCCCGCAAATTGCCGTATGAGTACGTCAAGCGGATCTTGCGCGCTCACAAGCGGAGCGCGCAAGATCGCGGCATGAAACCAGCGGTATATTACCGCTGGCATCATGCCGCATCCCCACGGCCGGAGTGTGCTCGGCCGGGGGGTTAACCCCCCGATGTCGCGACATCGTGGTTCGCAACATCGCGGCTGCGGGCGGCAGGAGTGAGCTCCTGTGCCCGCCGATCTCGGCGCCAGTAACGGCGCTGGCGCCGGGGATGAATCTCCTACCAGACAGCTTGGACGCTGAATGACAGCATCCGGGTTGTCTGGTGACGTCACGATACCCACAATGCATTGTGGGTAGCGTGACAGACAGTTGCCATGGAGACCAGGATAAACAGCTATAAAAATGTATGCAGATCTCCAATTTCATGAATGATCTGACGTCGTTCAAAGCAAAAATTTCCCCCCCCGGGAAAAGTGTAAAAAAATATGAAAAAAGTAAAAAAAAAAGTGTTTTAAAAACAGTTTAAAAACCCCAAACACAAAAATAAAAAAAAAAAACAGTACCGTTTTCTTTTAAAAAGCCAAAGTTTTAGCAAAAAAAAATTTAAAAAAAAAACCCTTTTTTGAGCCTTTGGCCCTTTAGGGGGGGCCCCATTAAAACGTTAGTTAAATAAATTTCCCGGCCTCCCCAACCAGTCATCAAGCTGGTTTAATGTGCGCGAGACCTGATGACGTCCCACCCGCCTGTGCGAGAAGAGCGCGCGGGACGAATCAGCGAAAGGAGGCGGACAGTGAGGAGCAGGAGCAGCGGGGAGCAGGTAAGTGATTTTTTTTTGTTTTTTAAACAAAAAAATGTTTCCTCAACCTGCCTATACCTGTTTTAGTACTGCATATTGCTGCCTATAGCCTACCTTTAACTGCTAGTACTACCTTATACATGCCTTGTACTACCTGTATACCTGCCTAGAGTACTGCCTATAAGCCAACCCTTTAACCTGGCCTAGTACTACTATACCTGGCTGTACTTAGTACTGCCTATAAAGCCTACTATACCTGCCTTAGTATACCTATACCTGCCTAGTATAACTATACCTGCCTAGTACTGCCTATTAGCCTACCTATACCTGCCTTGTTACTGCCTAGTACTTACCTATACCGCATACAAATACCTGCAAGTACTGCCTATATGCCTACCTATTACTGCTTGAGTAATACCTATACTGCCTAGTACTACTCATTCCTGCACTAGTATTGCCTAATCAAGCGCTGCCCTATACCTGCCTAGTACTACCTGATAGCCTACTATAACTGCCTAGTACTTTGGGGGACATAAAGCTGCCCTATACCTGCCTATGGGGGACATTAAATGCTATATCTGCCATATGGGGGACATTAACTTGCCTAGTAATTTTATTGGTATCTATTTTTATTTTTAAAATTCACCAGTAGCCGCTGCTGTTTTTCCACCCGTAGGCTTTACTCGAGTCAATCAAGCTTTCCCCGTTTTTTTGTGGCAAAAGTAGGTGCCTCGGCTTATACTCGGGTGGCTTAATACTGAGTATATAACGGTACATAGCCCCTTTTCCCTTTATAAACGGAAAATCGCCCTTAAAAAAGATTCAAATATAAATAAGAGTACCCATATTTGGTATCGCGCGTGGCGTATTTGCGACCCACCCTATAAATCTGTCATGTTAATTAAACCCGTACGGTGACGCCGAAAAAAAAAAAAAAAAAAACAGTCACAGAATAGCGATTTTTGTTCATCCCGCTGACATCACAAAATGGAGTAAAAAATAATCAACACAAACTCATTCAAACATCAAGTGATGCCATTAAAAACGTCAGTTCATCCCGCAAAAAAAAAGCTCCTTTATACGCTCTGTATACGGGAAGGAAAAATTCTTAAAAAGTTCATTAAATTATTGTTGCATAAAAATTGTTTTCACACCAATAATAAAAAAACACTTTCTTGTGAATGCATAAATATTGTTTTACACCATAAAAACACTTTATTTTTTTCAAAAAATTGTGATTTCAATAAATATAAAATACATAAACTATGGGGTATCCCGTAATCGTCTCAACACAGGAGTAAAACTAACTTGACACGGATACTGCAAGGTGAAAGATAATAAAAATAAAAATACAAAAACACTGCTAGGATTGCAGTATTTTATTCACCTACCTTCAAAAACCAAGATTTAAAAGCAATCATAAAGACGTTGTCCCCCCAAAAATATTACATAAAAACGTCAAACTCATCCCCTCAAAAAAAATGTCCTATACAGCATAAAACAGAAAAATTACAATAAGTTATGGCTCTCAGGACTGCGGTGATGCAAAAAACGTTGTTTTCCTTTTCAAATACAATGTGTTTTTATTTAATGTGTTAAAAGCAGTTAAAACATTAAACAAATATACAAATGTCGGTATTCTGCTGTAATCGTATAACCTGCTGAGGAAAACTAGCATGTCTTTCTATACCGCACAGTGACCGCTGTAAAAATAAAAATAAAAAACACTACCTGGATTGCTGTTTTTTTGTCAAAATGCTTCACAAAAACCTTAATAAAAAGTGATCCAAAGCTTCATATGCCCCCGTAAATGGTATCAAATAAAAAACTCAACGCATCTATAAAAAACAAGCCAAAAAGCAGCTCCATATGCAAAAATTAAGAAAGCTATGGCTGTCAGAATAGGAAACATACAAAAACCAATCTTTTTATAAACTCGCTTCTATTTGTGTAAAATGTAATATTAAACATAAAAAACTATTATAAAAATTTATATCATTGTATTGTACGAACCACCCATAGTAAAAGTTATCCGTCATTTATTCCGTTTGGCGAATACTGTAAAAATGAAGCCCAAAACAATGGCGGACCTGCGTTTTCCCCCCTCCATTTCTTGGCCCAATGCTAAAAAAAAAACTACGGAACCACCTGTGCGCCTAAAATGGCAAATTACACCTAGGTGTGATCCCTGAGGGGCGTTGAATCCCAAAAATGGAGCACTTCTGGAAGGTTTCACTATGTGTTTGTACTTTGGGAGGCTTTGGAGATGCGACATTGCCCCACCAATATTACCCCCCCCCGTTCGTCCCAACCCACATTCCACACTGCCCCACCACCCTCAGATATCCCCCATCCCAGCCGCCCCCCCCTCCCCACCAAAAGCAGCTTTCCACCCCCCCCACCCCATCGCCCCCCCCCCCCCATTTATTTAGGGGTACTTGTTACACGAAAGCTTAGTAAGAAATTGAATCTGATATATTAAACACCTTGGATTTTTGGGCTTCTTTATTTTATTCCAAGATTCCGATTTGTAAAAATATAATACATGATTTTCAGCTACTACTCTTATGCAAAATGGATAATATTTGCAACAAAAAATATTCCTTATTTGTTCGTTTTATTAGCTTTCTTGTGTTTCCTGGGGTACCGGCTTTTATGAATATTTGGTGATTAAAGCTATAGTGGAAATGTGTCATATACGATCATACATCTAAGATATAAACCTGGGTGATGATTAGGCAAACACCTCGAGTGTGATGTGGTGTATTTTGTGGAAAGTCAGTAGTTTTCAATCTGGGGTGGTCCTTTTTAGGCGGTATTTATTACGTTTTGGACACCTTAGGGTGTCCGCTAAACCTGAATTGGACCCTAAATAAAATTGTAATGAAAATGAGGCCCCAGAGTCCAGTAGGTGCTCTCCTATTCTGGGCTTGTGGTTGAGCCAAATAATTGCACTCAGGGCCACATATGGGATATATCTGAAAACGGCAGAATCTGGGGAATCAATATTAATTTGCATTTCCCCGATCAAATTTTCCGTATTATTGACGTGTAAAATAATATTCATTTAAATTATTGAAAATCTGCTCAAAAAATCTTGGAAATTGTGAAATAACCAGAAACAAAGTGAAGATTTGCACTGATAATTGAGTCATGAGGAAACTAACCACTTAAAAGGCGTAAATTAGGTAACTACCTACGAAGACCTGAATCTTTGAATACTTTAAGGGTTTGTAGTTTCTTAGATGAGGTCCTTTTATGGGGGTATCTAACATACAGGTCAATCAAAGTCACGTTTTAGAAGCTGGGACTGTGTCCCTAAAAATATGTATATTGCAAATTTTCTTGAAAATTTGAATCTATTACTACTAAATTTATAAGCCCCTAATGTCGTAAAAAAAAAAAAAAGACATTTAAAAAAAATGATGCCAAACTACAGCAGAATATGGTTGATATAGATAGATTATAACTATTTTGAAGTGGAATAACTATCTGTCTTTACATGCAGAATTTTTTAAGTTTGATAATTGAGTAAATTTTTCCACATTTTTCACCTTAATTTTGATATTTTTCACAATTAACGATAATTTCTTTGGACCAAAATTTTTCTTTCTATCTTATAGCACAATGTGTCACGAGAAATACAATATCTGAATCACATGGGATAGGTTGTAAAGTGTCAAAAAGTTATTACTCAAAATAAAGTGACCACTTGACAGATTTCAAAAATAGGGCTCTGTCAGAGGCCAAAACTGGCTCCGGCGGTAAGGGGTTAATAAATAGTAACCCTGTTATCAAATATTAGTATTTCTGTTTACTTTATATTGTACACAAAATAGCAATTTTTTAAATATTTTTAACCAATGCAGAGAAGAAGCAGAAAAGAATGAATGAAGGAGAATTTCCTATGTTGGTCAATTACCTGAGGTAAAACTGTTTCACAACTTCAGGATGTGTTCACATGGATTATGTTCATATTTTCTAAACTTTTCTGTTCTGGTTTTGGCAGATTTAAACCCTGTCTACAGAATCTGCCCCAATCCAAGCGGGAATGTCCGTTTTAAAACATACCAATTGGGTCCCAGTTTGCAGGAGTCTTCCAGAAGAAACAGGAGGGTTGGCATAGATGATTATAGGTTTGTACATTTTTGGAGGAAGTGCTTTATCAATGTCATGGAATGCAAGATTTTTGTGAAAATGTGCACAATTGCTTTTCGTGTTAGGCAAATTTCTCCTCCCTAGGGAATGTTGTTATGCATATAAGATGAGCCAAGAGGGGTATGTAGTGTTACTGACCTCTTCAATCTCATGTTAGTACTTCAAGAGCCTGACAGTGACTGTCTTGTTGAGTAGATGGTGTGACAAATAACTTACACAGACAAAATCACTACAGATGAACTGAAGTAAGTGTTTTAATCTGTAGATGTATTGAAAGATTGGTCGTTTCTTACTATTTTTGATCGGTTTTAATGTTCTTCATCACTTTTAACAAAATCTCCTTACCCTCCGCAAAAGGTTTGGCTCACACAGTCTCTTGCTCTGTTAGGTCCTTCTCCATCCACTACAGTGAAGCACTACACAGGTACTACTCAGTACTACTCACGCAGATAACACTAATGTAATGTTGCAGATGAAGTATTTTACATTACAACACTCTGCCATATCTCCTGTAATAAAGGAAAATAAGACTAACGTTAACATCAACATTTACAACATAGTTTTACACGTAGAAGTCTCTTATAGAGATGACTCCCGGAAACATGGGGCTAGTTCAGTTCACTAGAACCCCTTTTCCACTTTAACAGATTGGTAACAGATACTTCTGTGATTGAAAGTCAGTACCATGCTTAAGAATGGGCTTGTTTCAGCAAAAGGTGCATAAATGGGTCAGTCATACAGCTAACTTTCCTTTATCCTTACCCTTATGCCAAATCATGTGTGCCATTTATGCCAGGTTTTAGCACTTTCAAAAGCTTTTATGGTAGGTGTAAGTATTATAATTTAGCACATGCTCCATACTAATTTATTTATAATTTTGCAAGACATTTACATATTTTTCCTGATATCTTTCCATAGGTTTTTTTCGTATTTTTTTGCTTGTCAGTAGTAAAAAACAAATAAAATGCAGTATTTTATTTAATCTCTGGAACTCTTTCTTGCAGTGGAATGGCAGTTCTGTAACCCCTTTTGTGCCAATCAAAAGTTCTATTTTACCAGAACATCATAGTTTTTTAAAACTGCATCCTGTCATTTACATTATATTGCTTTCTGCCTGGCTATCTGGCTTTGCTATAGAAGTTAAGGCACACAGTAATAAACATACAATTATAACACATACAGTAACCCAAAAGAAAAACAAGCACTGTTATATCAGCATTACAGAAAGAAGAAGATCAAGAGTAAAACATTCAATAATAAGGTTCAGTGCCAAAATACAAAGCCTGTGCATAGCAATCAATCATAGCATCAGGAAAACAAGTCAGTCCTAAACAGTAATATAATCCCTTTCTCTTTCATTCTGCTGTAGGATAGGTGCATTCAGAAGTAGTTCTTAGTTGTCTAAAAAATGCCATACACTGTCGTGGTGGTAAGTAAACAACAAGGACAGAGTTACAGTAGATTCTTTAAACTTCAATTTTTCTTTTTCGGGCATTTACATTGAACACCATATTACAATATGGTTTCATTTATAGTTTTCATATACTGAAGAATGCACATAAATATTTTCTTATGTTGTGTTTCTTATACTCTGATAGGAATCCAAGTTGATAAACTTCAGGAACATAAAGATCCAAAGAAGAGTTGGATGACAGCTAAACGCTGACGAACCCCTGGAGGAGAACGAGGAGGTAGTGAGAGGCCATGCCCAAATCATATGCAGACATTTTTCACTATTTTATCCACAGCCATTTTTTTATGCAAATAGTTCTACATTTTAATCCTAGATTTTGTTTTAATAATATTTATAGTACTTTCTGTTTACTGTAAATAGTCTATTCTGTGTATCTGACTCTTCTTCCCCTCATATTCTGCACATTTTTAATCTTCCGTCCTAGATTATCTGGTGTTTTATTTTGCTCCTGTCCCCTTTTCGCTTTGAGTCAAATCATAACTTCCTCATAAGAAACCATGCCAAGAAAAAGTACCAATCTGGGCGGTCAGCAAAAACAGCTCTACACCCGCTCTACAGCGGGTCATAAATTATGCGCATTCTAGTGCTAGGACGACATTTCTTGGTCAGGTATACCACTCTGAAAGTGGTAATAATAATAATAATAATCTTTATTTATAAAGCGCCAACATATTCCGCAGCACTTTACAATTTGGAGGGTGTAGGTGCAGACAAAAAAAACATACATTACACAATGAAAAGCTACTTACAGATGAGACACAAGGTGTGAGGGCCCTGCTCGCAAGAGCTTACAATCAGGTATACCTGTTCCAGCAGCAATGCGCCTATGTGTATGGTTCTAGTGCGCCCCGCCTCCTGCACGCTTCCCCAAAATTAGGCGCATTAGAAACTGGCACGGGCGCTCTGTGATGCACCTGATAATGGCATTCAGGAGGCATTTCAGTGAAGCGAACGGGGCTGCCCCTGATGTCTGGCTGAAAAACTAGTAGCTGTTACTACTTGGAACTTTGTATTGCTATGGAAGCTAACATTTTTTATGGATACCAATAAAACTTTTTTCTTTGGTTGAAACCACTGTACCTTTTTTTTATAGTTTGCATTACTATATGTCTTGCTCCAGGCGGGATACTTGCGGATACAACTCTGGCTGCTGAAAAAGTGTGGGTGAGCTGGCAATTTTGTTTTTACTTGATGGACTGGCTGAAAATACCCCTGATGTCTGATGCAGCCATGTTCATACATGTCCCCTTAATTTTTATTTTTTATTTTTGGAGTGTACAGCAAGTTTTCTTCAATGTGTGCGATATACTGTAGTTTGTTTTGTGAAACTACAGTTCCCACTATGGCTGAAGAACATATAAAGATTCTGGGAGGTGTTTCATATGAACACTTGTATTGCACATTTTTACATTGCAGATCATCACACAGGTGAACACAATGGCCATATGTATGAAAACTGTCTAGGTCTAAAACTCATATCACACAGTCAATGCTAGCGATATACCAGCACGATATTTAGTACGTCTTCTTAAAAAACCTTTTATTATAACAACTTTCCTTTAAAACCATATGTGGTCATGCAATAGTCATTTCATTAAGGCATTTATATATGCATATACCACTAGCATTGACTGTGTGATGTGAGATATTGGCAGGTGGGGACCTGCGGCTGCGGAGAGACCTGAGTACACGTAGGTGCTTGTTGAATATAAAAGTAGGTCTAAAACTAACTTTGTTGCCCATAGCAACCAATCAGAGCTCCCCTTTAATTTCATATAGTGCTCTAGAAAAATGAGAGGGGCGCTTTGATTGGTTGCTATGAGCAACAAAGTGAGTTTTAGACCTAAACAGTTTTCATACATGTGGCCCAATACTTCGCATTTTATGCACACAGCTCTGCTATGTTGATATTTTGATTTGCTTTGGAACATGGAGTCCATCCTTTTTCTGTTGGTATTGAGGATTAGCAATGGCCATTTTGTCTTCTTCTAGAGAAGCCAATTGTGGCAAAACAGATGGAAAACCTACATAGACCTATTGTCATGAGAAATACCCAAGGGTAATAGTGAATCTACTGGGTTGCTACACAATTTGTGAAGGGCAAAGTCAAGGAATAAAATCTACTTGCTTTCTCAAGACTCAGTGGGTCAAAAGCAAATTGAGGATTTGTTACATCCAATAGTGGGTGCTTGAGCTTCTCCGCTCCTTTTCCATAATGCCTGATGACAGAAAGGGAGTCAGATATAGCAGTGAGATTAGGATCATGACACTTATTCCTGCACATTCTTAAATAAAGAACACATACAAATATTTAAATACTGGATGACCATCCAGCTTGTTATCAAATGAGCTAAAAACTTGTGGCCATTCCTGGCTGCTATCAAACAAGGCAAATACTTTGCCCCAATGTAACTCCAGCAGGGAAATTACTAACTCACAGACAATAGTGTTTATTATTCAAGGGTATTCCAAATTCCACTAAGTTACCTCTGTAAGAGGAATAGGACACAGAGCTTTGGTCAGTATTGTAAGATATTTAAAAGCCAAAGTATATACTCTTACTTAGTATAATCATTATACCTGATTTTCATCTTTATGCTGGCCCTTACTGTGCCATCAGTCTTCTTTTTTTGGAGGACCTCTGCACTGTACTGTCGAAGTGCCACTATTCACTCTATTGGCCTTTTATAAAATAATAAGGGCAACACGTATGAACATTTGCACTGACAGGTCAGTTCTAAATAGTTTTAAAGTTGTAATGTTGACGTGGGATCCTCCAAAATGGGTATTTAATCACTTTTCTAAATATATGTAATTAAAAAAGTGAAGCCTGTGAGAGTTACAGCCTTAATTAGATGCCCTTGGTTACCTGAGAGTTTACATTAGACACAACCAGGAGCTGACAAGAGCTGATCTGGCCCCGCTTGCATTGTCTGCACTTCTTATCTCCTGGCAGGGAACGTGAACCAGCTTTTAAGGGACTGGGCAAAAAAGTCTCTCTCTCTCCTGTATAGAGAATCCACTAGTTCTAATGTAATTATCAGAGTAAAGATTGCAGAAGCCCTTCTCCCCCCTGCAGCATTGAAGGGACTGTGGAAAAATTATCCTTTGTCTCTGTATAGAGAATGCACTGGCTGTAATGTAATTATCTTAGTAAAAATGCAGACGATCCCTTGGTTCTCTGCCCATGAAGGAATGAAGGAAAGCTGCCTGCCCGGAGCTAATCTCTCCTGAGCAGATAAGAAGCATAAAACAAAACCCATTAACTTGTGCACAATAGTTTTCCTCTGTGATGTAGCATAACAATGTTTGCTCAGCCACAGAGACTTAGCCTCGGGAACGTGCAGGGGAGGTGGTGCTATGACATCACAAAGGAGGTACTTGTTTTTTGTTTTTTTTTAAACACAGAAACACAACGCCCCTCTTTTCAAGGCTCGAGGCTCAAATTCAGCCTGTTAGCTGATGAAACCACTTCTTGGCAAAACCCCTTTAAGGCAGTGCAGAATGCGCCAGAATGTATGAACCTTCTGTAGTTCACACATACAGGCGCATTGTAGTTCCACTACGACAACTTAGACTCAGGCAAACCTTTAACTTGGTCTGGCTGTTTTAAGTGTTATGCACCTTAGTACAGCATCAAAAATTCATAAATGTATCTAATTCTACGAATGTGGTGTGACACCCCCAGAACACCCCAAATTTTTGGCACTTTAGAAAGTGTCGGGGCCAGCGCCGATTGCACCAAAGTTTGGAGTGCGACTGTTCCTACATCTATAGAACAGGGGCACAACAGCTTTTTGGTGCAAAGTATGCCAGAAAACTAGAGCAGCTCAGTTCATACATGTTACCCTAAGTGCTTGAGCCATGACACTGTTATGCAGAGTTTCTATGACATGGTGAAGCCTGGTTAGTTTAAATCCAGTTCTGTGTCACCTGTTATAAGCTCTTGTATGGTATTAGTCTTTTGAAACTTCTCTTTAATATTTAACACTGTAGCATTGTGCATTAAGGGATTTTCCCATCTGCTCTACCTCTTTTGATATGCTTTAAGAAGTGCTAAATAGGCAACAGCAGAACTATTGCTGTAGCAACCGTAGCATAGCGCACCACCACAGGGGGCCTGACTGATGCATCCTGCCTCAGAACATCTGGGTCCTCTGGATGCACAAACACTTAAAGCCCTTAGCGAAGCAGAGTATCACCGGGTGCCCTTCCCGCTAATAGTTCTAATGACAGAGGCCTTGGGCCCATGGTCCTGACGTAGAAGGCAGAGAAGCCAGACTGCTGCTCATCATGAGAACGAGGAAACAGGTGAGTTTTTTTTCTTTTTTTTCTTTTTAACTAATGGGAGCACTAACACAGCTACTTATTTTGGGGCCCTACATTCCCTACCTAGCTGGGGCCTACATACCTACCTATCTGGGGCCCAAAACTACCATCTAATTTAGCTGGGGTCTTACATCCCTCCCTAGTTGGGGCCCACCTACCTAGCTGGGGCCTTCAAACCTAGCTTGGGCCTACAAACCTGCTTGGGCCTACCTAACTGAGGCATATCTACTTAACTAACTGGGCTTCCCTACTCCCTACTTCCTGGGGTCATCTTCCTACTTAACTTGAGCCTACCTACTACCTATATAACTGATATCTACCTACCAGGGGCTTACCTACTGCCTACCTACCTCCCTGTGGAGTGTCACGAACCACCTCTGTTTTTGGCCAACATGTCAGGACCCTCTGGCCGGGGCCAGACACGTAACCCACTATGTGATTTATACGTGATGTTCCTTACCCCTGGGAAACAAAAGGGTCAGCTGGATACTATTTAAAGATACCCCACTGTCCACGCAGGCACAGAGAGGCATGAGGAGTGATAGAGGATAACCTACGTGACCTCCGGCGTGGCAACAATAATTGCTCACACCCAGTCCGGATGAGGGGACCCTTTTCACTAGCACCAGTAAAACTGAATTCTGGCCAGCCCGATAGACTGCCACAAGTTCCTTGTTAGATATAAATTTGGGGTCCAATTAACGGGATTATAATTGGGAAAGAAACTAGTCCTGGTAGTGTATAACATGAGACTGAGGACATGGATTTGTGGATTCATGGACAAGTAAAAGAGTAGCTCAAGATTCAAAGTTGAATATTTAATTTCCTTAAAGGCATTACTAGACAAAACAGTACATACACAGGGGACTACAGAGAAAAATAATGGTCATATATGCAAATACATGGTATGGGGTTACACCCCAATATATAGCAGACAAAGTAAAGTCGTTCACTGGTATTAAGCCTTAGTGCTGTGCAGCCACAGGGGGCCCGTGTGTTTGCTAAGTTCCTGGTTCTTTCCGGTACGTTAACACGATGTGTCCCTCAGATGACAACAAGCTACGCCCAGACATGCTTTTAACCTTTGTGGTCACACCCCTTATGCCCCTGGGATGGTTTGGTGCCCCCATTCCCTCTGGGCCAAGTAGCTTGAACCTCATAATCAAGGATGGATCATAATTTTACTGTAATAACAGAAAATGGAAGTTCCTGGAAAACCACGGACCGGTTTTTAAGCCCCAACTATTTTGGATTTCCCATAAAAAAACACTTAATGGCACAAATTCCCCATTTTCAGGCATTAAAAAGTGTTCCATCCCAAAAGGTACTGGAAAAGGGGAACTGGGTTTGGGCATGGCTCCCGTCCCGTTCTCAAAAATAAGGAAAGTAGACGTTTAACCCCGGGGCCTTTAAGGGAGGCCATGATTACTACCCAACCCGTGATTAACTTGGATCAAAACATAAATTAAATTCATCATATAGCCTATCTACCTATCTAACTTGGGCCTACCTACCAACTACCTACCTGGGACCTACCTGAGGCCTATCTACCTACCTATCTGGTTCATGCCTACTTGGGGCCTACCTAGGACCTATCTACATACCTAACTGGGGTCTACCTACCAGGGGCTTATTTTCCTTCCTGAGCACTACCAACCTTCCTACCTAGGGTCTACCTCACTACCTGGGGCCTTGCCTACCTATCTAATTGAATCCCATACCTTCCTGATAATGTGATTCTGAGGGTTCCAGGCCATAGCTGTAATGCAATCTCCAGGGGGTTAGCCCTTTGTTCCTATCCATCATCTTGGAGGGCTGTGGGCTCCAGCTATGGCCTGTATCCACTCTCCCACGCATAGGGAGTTTGTACGTAGGGGGGGGACAGTGAGGGTTGTAAATATATTTGTGTACAAATTTTGCCAAAGGACAAGGTAGCTGGGAGAAGTCATCATGGCGTTCTGGACCGGATGCTGAAGAAAAGGGAAAGTGAACAACTTGTCAGAGAAAATGTCACCTGTGAGTCCTTGGCTGTAACTGCACTGTAATCACTTATGTCTTCAGAACCTGTGCACACTGATATTTACCATTATATATAGGCACTGTATATACAACCTGCAGATCCTGTGTACAGTGGTATCTAGTCTACCACTATATGTGCACTGTATGGAGATAATATTACAATCTGCAGCATCTGTGTATATTGTTTATCTACACCTTAGGTCACTGTTATTGTGCAAATATAAGTTCCCGCAGAGCATGTGTACAACTGGTATCTACTATATGGTCACTGTTTTGACGTTAATATACAGTCTGCAGGCCTGTGTACACTGGCATCTACTGCTATATGGTCACTGTATGGAGGTAATATACAGTGTGCAGAACCAGTGTACACTGGTATCTACCACTATATGGTCATTGTATGGCAGAAATATTGTTTTTTTGCATACTGATCTCTATTCAGTAGTAGTAGAAGGTTATTATTCTGTCACTATATGAAGATAATTTGTGGTAAAGTTCTGGGGGTTATGTTTAGTCCTTATGTAATAACATTATTGGCAATGTAGGTCTTGGTATAGTGGGATTGTTTGGTAGCAGTATAATGGTGATATGTATGGTGAGGTATTTGCTTCATTATCTTGTAACTGCAGTATTATTATTAAGCAGTACTGGTAAATGTTTGTGGGATGGGGAGGGGGAGTGGTTAGCAGGTGGGGGCCCCATCCAAAAAATTGCTATTAGGTCAGGCTTCTCCAGCTACTCCCCTGCAAGCAGGAGATGAGGTGATGTTAACCTGTTAGCCAGACCGATGATGATACAGTTGCGAATGCACCACAGGGATGATAACTGATGCATGATGGAGCCCTCTGCTAGCACTTAGATGCCACAGACGCTATTGGCCATGGCATCCAGGGGATCTGAATGTTTGAAATTTGCAATGTAGAAAAGAAAACATTTTTTTAAAGTGCAATACAATCAGATTCTACATCAAGTAGTCTTGGTGTGGATTAGCCCCATTCTGCATCTAAAACTGAAATTTTGAAATTTTTGCATCTGAACATAGAGATATAATTTAGTACCTTTAGTATCCCTCCTCCCGCCGATACACACACACACACACACACCATAACTTTACATTTATGCACATTTGCCATTCAAGACATCAGGAAAACAGTGACAAACAAAATGTCAACACCCAAAAAAACAAAGGTTTGTATTTACAGTGTGTGTATAAACCTACAACACTGTGTAGATATATAAGGTGGGTTGTTCTTTACGTGTTGAGTATTGTCTTATTACCTATTTTAACGATAGTTGTTCCTGCATGGTTGATATGTACTGTAAAATACACAAAATGGGAAGATATATTCACTATAGAAACAAGCCACTATCTGTAAACAAAGTTTAATTCACATGCTAAAAATGAAATACAGAAAAATGCTGTATGTACTTTTGATATCAATGGCACTTAAAGGATTTCATTCTGCCACAGACACCATTTTTTGAATGATGCCTACCTTCTGCACAAAATCTGTCTGTTAACGTCACAAACACAGAACACAGCAGAAAATGCACAGATTCCAGGTTTTTATAGTTTCCGAATCTCTATCAGAATTTGCTATGCATGTATTCTTTAGAAAGGCCAGGAGTTAAACAGAATTTGACATTGATTTGCTGGGTAAGTGACAAAGCTGCCAAAATCTATTTAATGTAGAAGTTTGTGGAAATGTTTGCAAATTGTACAATATGCTAAAAGGTAATTTAAATGTGTACAGTGAACTTTTTATGAATAATTTAGCAAATGCATTGTGTGCCCAGGCTATGTAGGTTAAGAAAAACTTTACTAGAAGTTCCATAACATAAATATTTTATGAGTTCTGATATTACATAGATAGTGACAATTACATACTAAATTATAAATCTAGGTTTTTGGAGTAAAATAACAAGGCTTTAGAAACTGAAATGCTTACAAATTCAGTTTTTCTTCTATGTAAACATCATAGCCATAATTATGAAAGGGAAATCCAGCTGTGTCCATAGAGATATTGTGCGTGTTTTTAATTAAAAACAGTTACATCAAGTTGTTTGCAACATTCCATCAGGTACGCAAGAGCATTAGTATCTACGCATGCCGTTAGTTACAATTACATGTACTGAGAGTCATTAGGTTTAAGTGATAATTAGAATGAAGCTGAAGAATATAGGACAATTAACTAGGAGATTTACCATTACTTAGTGTCAAGCCAAGCAGCTGCAGCCTTAGCGGTTTCTACTCTGAACATTTTTCTGCTACATCTATTTTCAACTATCATTTCGTTTTATCCTCACTACTTAAGTTTCTGCATACTGTCCACATTTTCACTTCAAACAAAGCTCTCTTCTTTATTTTTCTTGCAATAAAATATTTGCAGGGGCAAGCTATTCTGCACTGATCCCTGATAGAGGTCATCCTTAAAGGAAACCTGTTAGGTGGTTTTTGCTGCCACATCTGAGAGCAGGATAGGATAGAGAGAAAAAGCTGAGCTCTGTGATATATAAGTTTATATGATTTAATGCTGATTTTCTGAGTAAAAAGCAGAGAGAATCTTAAATGTACCCACATACAGTGACTGATAGTTTGCTCTGTACACACACTGATACATGGAAAGCTGTCAATCACTGCATGTGGGGGGTGGGGAGGTCAGCAGGACTTCCACTGTCTCTGAATAATAAGATTCTTTTTTTTAGGACTCCATTAAACATAATTATTCTCTTTTTGTTCCACCATGGGACCTTTAAGCAGTGATCCTTTAACGTGCTTCAAAGCATTGTTACTTGTAAGTGGTTCACTGACATCTAGCATAGCCCAATAGACAGACACTCATGGTAGACCTGGAGCCCGTTGTTATGCCCCTGTTTTCTTGGTTTCATTTTGAATTCAGGGGAGTGTAAAAGAGGACAAATTTAATATATAATATCTTTATTGCATTGTATGAGAAAAGTATAGTGCGTTATAAGATGTCCCTTAGGCTATGTTACCGGCTTAAAAGGGACAT